>JASUUG010000760.1:0-42238 GCA_030449905.1 Luvunga scandens | reverse complement strand
CAAACAAGGAATGTCTAAAGCTGTAAGCCTGCTTAGTCTTCCAAATACACCACTATTCAGTAATAGATCTTAAGAACTGAAAACTAAATACCTGTTTCTTCTCTCAGAATCAATTCCCTGTCTGAAAGGATGGCACTTCATGTTCTCATTCCTTATAATCTGTTGTCACTTTGTGCTGCTAGATGACGTGATGGCTCACATTTTTAAGACTCTTGTTCATATATACCCTCGTTTTGTATAAAGTCTCTTCTATTGGACATATTTCTTCTGGATTAAGTAATAAGGTTTGTGTACTTAAGCTGCTTGATGCTTCAAACAAATATTTAGCTGTAAAGAAATTTTATCGTCCTTGTTGGCTTTGTGCTTACATAGGTTGGAATGTTATGAAAGGACTGAAGGAAATTGAATTGTGAAGAATAGCAATGGACTGATCCCTACAATGAGCTGAACTCCAATCATAGGTTTGTCCAAGCTTCACTCATCATACATGTCAGCTTGTCCTTTTGTCTATATATGTACACAACATATGGCCTTATTCACACTATTCGGTTATCTCTTCAAAATATTCAAGATAAGTTAGTTAGAAAAGTGACACCAAAGGTGTAATTATAGTTTCTAACGTAATAATAAATTAGAAAAGTGACACCAAAGGTGTAATTGTTTATGTTACCGTTTCTTCATTTATTTTGATGTCCAGGTCACTATCTGGGAATGGATGTCCATGATAGTTCTGTGGTTGCTTATGAACGTCCCTTGGAGCCAGGTGTTGTAAGTTGTCAACCTGATGTGGTTTTATCCTTTTCTACTTCTGTTTGGTGGTGTTTACAAAATTCAAGACAGAAAAGAGGGGGAGAGAGAGAATGAACCGGGATGTTGGTTTAACCTGTAGATAATTTGTCTTCATAAAAATTGGATTTCTATGTTACATTATTCTTTGTAATATATGTCGAATTAGCTAGTAGCAACATTGAAAGTACTGCTGTTCCAAATCTCCTATAACTTTACCAAAAAACTTTACCAAAAAAATTATTAGTGGCAATGAGAGTTTCTTTGGAGGGCATGCTACAGCCAACTTTCTCTGCTTTGGTAGTTTCTGAGCAGACATATCAAAACTGCTTGTTCGCTTGCATCAGCATAGTCCACTTTTTTTTTCAGGATTTTGTTAAAAGTTTGCAACAAATTTTCAGGGTGATAACAATTGAGCCAGGAATCTACATCCTCGTTCTTTCTCCGGTCCAGAGAGGTACCTTTCAGTTTTATTGTGTATTATCCATTCACCATGTCTTCAAAATTCTTGAAATGAAGTTCCTTGAAGTCACACTTTAATACTGGTATGTTGAATCCTCCTCTTGGAAAGAAAGGGGTTGTCATCTGTTGATTGTAGCAAAACAGGCCAATACTCTTTTACTTTTTAGGTTTTTTCAACAAGATCAATAGTTTGTTGAGTTCATTAATGATACCTGTTCTCTCTTATTTTATCTGTTTTAGCAAATTCATCATCAAATACTTAGAAAGTGATTATCATGCTGCTCTTTAATATATTCAAAATTAGTCACTAGTTTGCAAGATTATACTATGACTCTAATTGTTCCTGAATGGATATAACTCACAAAATAAAAAATTTGTTACAGGTTTCGAGAATTGGGATAAGGATTGAAGATGAAGTTCTTTATTACAGAAACAGGTTATGAGGTATACAGTTGGACTTTAGTTTGCATTGGTTATATGAGTTTCAGGCAGCCAGATGGCTATTCCAATTCTCTTGATTTTTTTCTTTTTATGATGCTACTACCATCAAATGTTTCTTTTGGTCATGTGATTCAACGCTTTTAATCTGATACAGTAGGAACCGTTGTTGATACCAGCCATAACTTCTATAGTAGTAGTTAATATTAGATCTTTACTGTTACTTCACCCTTTTTGAAGTTCATTTGAAATACGCCGATATATATTTTCTCTCACGCCTTGGCTGCTGTACTGGTTAATTGGTACATCATCTATGCAACTAATCTTATGTCCTCCAAAGCACAAATGGGTAAAACAAAAAATAATGCACTGTTGCTAGTTTTTTTTTTTTGGTTTCTAACATTCTCCGCTTTTGACCACCTTTACAAATTGTTGAAACAGGTGCTTACGGGCTCCCTACCAAAAAGAAATCAAACACATCGAATCCCTGCTAAATAATTTCAGCCCCGAAACAGGAAGGAGAACTGTATTAATGCAAAAGCTGCAACTAGTTGAGCATTGCCTTGAAATTTCTGAGTTGAGAAGCAAAACGGGAGCTTATTGATGCAGGAAATCACTTCCAAATGCACCTTTTCAATCAGACGGGCTTCATTCTGCCCGCGACAGTTGTAACTATACAAATCTGGGATTACTTTGTATGCAAGTTGTTTAGTAAATTTTTGTCCTTCCAAATCATTCCTGGAACAGCCAAATAAGTACTGGAGCAAATAAATTGGTAACACTAACACACGACTGATTGTCGTTACCTACAGCATGGGTTGTGCGTGCAATTCCAAGTTTCTGTCTGTAGCAGGCTTGAGTCTAATCACGGGGACAGAACCACATAAAAGTTGAACCAACCATCCAGAGGAGGCTATGTGCCTACTTGTGTCGGTTGGTATAGTTCTGTAGATCATTAACTAGGTTTGGTCGGCCATTACTGCGCGGCCGCTCGCAGGTGAGCTTGAAACCAAACTGGAATTTAATTGGATTTAGTTGTTGGGATGGTTTCTTTTTCTCCATCTCCGAGAATGTTTAGTGGGACCCAGATGGATTTGCGTGGCATTACTAAATTAAGGACACGTGTCCCTTTATTTGCATTCTGTGCGTGCGTAAATGCTTTTTGTTAGTTTCAAACTCTGCTGTATGATTCGTAACTCGTAACCGACAGATGTGGTTGGATGGATTATCAACAACACCTTTATATCTCAATAATACACTTACACACACTTTATGTAATGCCTTTAAAATAATTGTCCAATCTTGTTTTTTGAAAAAAAAAAAGGAAGACGGCACATTACAACAAAGGATTGTGTCAATTCTAAATTACAATTATTAACAATATTGTACAAGTAAAATATTCATATACAGGTCACCAAATTACATAAATTTGGTAGAATCAACTGGATCTATTCTATTAAGTAATTTGAATATTTAAATTAAAAAATTTAAATTCAAAATGAGCTAAATATATGCCATTAATAATTAGGTGAACACATTAAATTTAGAAACCGATTTATAAGAAGAAATCTCAATTTTACTTGTAAACATCATAATAAACAGAGAAAAACTAATAATGGTATCTCTTTTCTTGAATCTGATTAGAAATAAAATTTTGAATAAGAAATATTTTTGTAAAATATTATGCTATGTTAACAACAACAAAAAAAAAGCGTTACGGTTAATTTAAATACTAAAAGCGAGTGACGCGAACACTACTCCACTAAATTTACAAAGTCCCACAAAACATTTTTCAATTTTCAAAAATACAAAGCTTATTCATCTCTCATTTTGATAAAAGCTTATACTAATTTTGTTAACAATCCACGGATAGGTGATAAGATTTTTAGGATTTTTTAAATTTGAAGAGGTTTCTCTTCTTCCCCATAAATGTTTCACCAACTTGCGATAGAATAATAATTATAAATAAATAAATAAATAAATGCTTATAGTGTCGTTATGAATTCTCAAGACATTTTTTTTTTCTGTAAAGTTCGGACTCGGGCCCAGATATTTAAATATGGGGACCGGCCTTCTTACTGGCTGGGCCAGGCTTTTATGCCAGGCCTTTCCAACTTCAATAAATCATTCCTGATTGTAAATTATACGTTGCATCTGAAGTACTTGCAATACCACTTGAACAACACTAGTTAGTGTCACCTTGGTACTTAAAATTAAATTAAACCCACAAAGAAAAAAAAAAAAAAAACACATGTCATCAACTACCCAATAAATAGGATCCTACTTCCACCAACATCACCTACACGTGGTAGTATATCATTGGCTACTCCTTTCAGCCTACTGTTTGCCCTTTAATTCCACCATAAACTGCCAACTGCATCATAAATGCAAACGACCTTGTCCACTCTGATACGCTTCTCGTTGAACTAATTTACGACCTAGTACGTTAAACAAACCGAGGCAAAATTCACAATGGCATTTTTACGTATTTGTCCAAAGATCAAGGGCAAATATATAATATCACCGGTATAAATATCCCTGGCACCATTCGTAACTGTCACACCACCGCATCTCCCATCGGAAACCAGAAAGCCAAAAGGGGCGTTTGAAGAGAAATTGTTGCAAGAAAAAACACAAATGTCTCTTGTGACGGAAGAGATCAAAGCCAAGGCAGAATTGTACCGCGGAGATGAGATTTGTCAGGAGAAGTCAAAGCTTTTGCTCAAGGAAATAGGATTGCCGACTGGGTTATTGCCACTGCATGATATTGAAGAATGTGGGTATGTGAAAGAGACCGGCTTCGTGTGGCTGAAGCAAAAGAAGAGCATAACCCACAAGTTTGAAAAGATTGGCAAGCTTACCAGTTATGCAACTGAGGTCACTGCCGTGGTTGAGCCTAACAAGATCAAGAAACTCACCGGGGTCAAGACCAAGGAGCTTTTTATTTGGATTACTTTGAGTGATATTTATGTTGATGATCCGCCTACTGGTAAGATCACTTTCCAAACTCCTGCAGGGCTATCAAGGTCTTTTCCCGTCTCTGCTTTTGAGCTTGAGGAGCCAACTAAGAACGCCAAGGACACCAACAGCAAGGGTGTTAAAGATCCAGCTGCTGTGGGTGTCAGGGATGTATGAGAGACATTAGAAAAATGCTCCAAGGCTTTATTTGCCCGTAGGTTCTGTCTTTTATATCCATTGCGTGTACTGCTGTCCTCTCCTACTGTCCTAACCGTTGTAATAAAATCAACTTAAAAATTTCATCTAATGGTTCCATACTTTCCATGTTTTGAGATCTGTGTTTGTTACTAGAGTTCTGGAATTTCTTTTCTGGTTTCACAAGATTCAAGCGGCATACTGTGGTCCTAAGTACGGCATCTAGTGATATGGTTGTTTGTCTTTACATACCACAATCAATGGCCAAAAGGATTAGCACCTGTTACCCGTGTTTCCTTGTTTTACAGGTCAACTATAATTAACTGTAAGATAATTCCTTTTGGGGCATCAAATTTCGATCAAGATATGTCCTAAACCTATATGTATATCTTTATTTTAGCCTGAAACATTCTAAAGGAAGTGATCATTTTTCTTTAAGTGTCGGTATTAGTAGACAATGAACAAAGAATGGCGGCCCCGGAAGTAAACCTGGGTAAGGCATCTTGATATGGCTATTCGATTTCTTAATTGACAGCAATTAATGGTCATTATTTCTTGGATTCTTTATTCGGGCCCTAGAACTTGCGGTTCCTTGATTAGATCAACCGTAACTATCACTGAGAACTTTTTTTTTTTGGCCATTTTGGAGCATCAAAGTTCAGTCTACACACAACTATATAATCGTCCCAAGCCTATCTTTTTATCTTTATTTTGGCCTAAACCTGCTGAAGTAAAGACCATTTTTATCCCAAACCTGCTACAGTAAAGACCATTTTTATCGAGTGCCTTTATTATAGACAATGAACAAAGCATGGTAGACTGGTAGCCTCAGAAGTTGTATAACATATGGATTTAATTTCAGACACCAACGCCATTCAATGCCTGCAACTACAGAATTCATGTCATTACACAGAATCAGACGATTCAGACTACAATACTTCAAGTGCAGATCAATTAATAGCAGCAGCAGAAAAGCCTTTCTCAGATACCGAAAGTGAATGCAAACAGTCAATCCAACAGATGTATTTTACATCATTGTAACTTCTAGAGACAGTAGGATTTACATCATAAGCTGTAATGAGTTAAAAGTAAGATTTTGAAAATTCATGTTTATTTACATTCATAGAAAGTGCCTAAATTGGGAAAACAAGGCAACGACCCGTCAAAAAGTGCTGAAACTTGTTAAGCAGCAATGCAGACAAATTTAACTCATCCTATCACCATAGCCAAGGTTTAGACATGGAATGCGATTCTCTGCTCGTCTATTTACCTCTCCAGCAATCACCATCTCAAACCCTGACAAATTTCATAAACAGACAAACCATCAGTAAGAAGTTTTAATCAGGTTTCACAATTTACCAAACAATCTTACCGAGCATCATAATAACTCACAAGAGTATGGGAATCATACCTGAGAAGCTGTTACCCATTTGCCATTAATCCAGTCCTGATGTAGCCTTAAATCAGAATGATCAAACGTAAGTTCCTCTTTGGTAGTCTTAAAATAGACGATGTACTTTGAGTTGCTATAAACCTTAGAAATCACACCCACCCACCAACCATCATTGTACAAAGCATCAACCTCATCAAGCTTATTGAAACGATCAACCATTAGACTTTCTGGCGGAGAAGGTCTTATGTGCTTAATATCAATCTCTTCCTTCAGAAACTCTTTGTCATCTTCTGTTCTCAAGCTCTGATACTCAACAAGATACTTGTCCTTACCTGTTGGTTCAACAATAGTTGCCGCAAACCAAGCACCTTGAAAACCATCTTCATCACTGCTAACCTCAACTAATGTCCCCTTGAAAAATAGCTCTTCCGTTTTAACTTTGTCAGGCTCATCTTCTGGTTTAGAATTAGAAAATAGCTCTTCCATTTTAACTTTGTCAGGCTCATCTTCTGGGATAGAATTAGAAAATAGCTCTTCAGTTTTAACTTTGTCAGGCTCCTCTTCTGGTTTGGAATTAGTTGGCAACTTCTGCAGTTCCAGATTTGAAAAGCCAACATATCAACCAACTAACAAGAAACAGAAATGCAAAATAATACCCAAAAAAGAAAAAAAAAAGGAGAAGGGCATATGATTATGAGAATGATGTTTCTTGAAAAAATGCTATCTGCGCCCTTTGCATTCACCACTTCGTTGCTCTAAGTTACCAGTACCTATCTCTTGACTATTTATGTGTCAAAAAGCATACAATTATTAAGCTTCAGAATTGTCATAAAACTCAATTCCCAAGGTTGATGCATCCAATCAATTTGTTACTCTCAAGTAACCAAAGTACATCAGCATTACAACCAACACAAAAGGGAGAAAAAAAAAGTTTCTGAAAATAAGTAGAAAATTTAACCATTCCTCCTTTCTCAATAGAATTAAATATTCACAGCCTAATTCCCTTAATATTACATTTTTAAGTTTCTAATTCTAAAAACCAATGGCAGTTGACAGGAGGTTTCCTCACAGCCAAAGATCAACAGCTACCATTGTGAGTTAATAAACAATTCAATCAAGAAAACCTGTTTGTTTATCTTTAAAAATCAGAAAAAGACATTTTAAGTCTCAAGTATATAACACCCGAATTTCCATTCAGACTTCTAACCATCTTTTCATAGTTACCACTCATCTATCCAATTTTTACACACCTCTAATTATCTGGAATCCAAGGGTAACCCACTACAATTGACTTTCACTAACATATGTTAAGCTGGTCTCATTAAATAACGATGCGGGCCAGGCCAATTCACAATCACTCCAGGCATGAAATCAGTCTGTTCTTCCAAAACCCAATAAATACTGTCAATTCTCCCACACACACACACAAAAACACACAAAAAGAGGCCCAAACTACTTTTCCAAAATCAAGAATTCAACATGCATCGCATACTATACCACCAAATCAATTCGAAATTAAAGCAATCTAAGAAAAGAATGTTTACCTCAGTCTCAGTATCATCTTCCAAAGGAGGTTTCCACTCCCCCTTAATCCACTCTCGATGCAACCTCAAATCCTCAGCACCAAACTTAATCTGCTCCTTAGAATTCCTAAAATAAACTGCAAATTTTCCATCATCAACCTCAGTTATAACCCCTTCCCACCACCCATCATTATAAAACGCATCAACTTCTTCCCCTAACTTAAACTCCCTCTCCTTCTCTCTCGGCGCCAACGGCCTCAACAGATCCAAACCCACCACTTCCTTCAAGGGTTTTTTCCCTGCTTCGGTTTCGAACAGGTGGCTGTATTCGACCAAGTACTTTGTTGGGTTTCTTGCAGTTGGCAGCCGAATTACGGTGCCCATAAACCATGACCCGCGAAATCCGATTTCGTTCGACGAGATTTCAACCTGTGAGCCGGGATTGAAAGGCGTTTCTGAGTTGTCGGTTCTGGGTTTCGGACTCTTAGTCAGTTTGGATTTGGGTTTTCGAGGCATTTTTTGTCTTTCCTGGTTAGGGTTTTAGTTTTTGGCGGGAGACGGAAACTGAGAGCGTTTCGTTTCCGAAGGATGAATTGTCAACGTCAGCTTTGTATCAATGCGTTTTTCCTTTCCAAAATGCATATTTATTACCATACTAACTAGTAATGGAGGCAAGAGTCCATTTTTAGCCTTATTTTTATCTTATTTCAATCGAATTGACTTGTTTTCAACTGTATTAAATACTATTTTTTTCAGTCGAAGAGAGTAAAAAAACAAACATTTTTTTAATCTCAAAATCGGTCCAGTGACATGCGTCGAAGTTGAAGGGGTCCATCGCCATATTAAAGTCCATCTATCACTTTATTCAAGATAGCATAAGTGCAGAATCCTCAGCTTGTAGCAGTAAGAAGCTTCACTTCTGTCCATTGACTCTTATGACTTTGGTAACAAAACTGGCCCGTCTATCCTCTACGATCAAATCTTTAGTAAATGCGAAACCCATCTTTAAACCAACTGTCAACCTTTCAATTTTAGAGACCAATTTGCAAAAATGTCAAAACTTCAAACAGTTTACTCAAATACTGTCTCAAATGATTCTCACAGGCCTTATCGCAGACACCTTTGCCGCAAGCAGACTTATCAAGTTCTCCACTGATTTGTTACCTTTCATTGACATCAGTTACTCTTTTAAAATCTTTGCTTTCCTTGAGAGCCCCAATGGGTTCATTTTTAATACCATGATGAGAGCTTATATTCAGAGAAATGTTCCACAAAAGGCTATATGTTTATATAAATTGATGTTGAATAACAATGTGGGTGTTGATAATTACACTTACCCACTTCTAGCTCAAGCTAGTGCATTACGTTTATCTGTTTTCGAAGGCAAGTTGATTCATGATCATGTTCTCAAAGCGGGTTTTGATTCAGATGTTTATGTAAATAATACGATGATAAACTTGTATGCTGTCTGTGGGGATTTGAGCGCCGCGCGTAAACTATTTGATGAAAGTCCTGTGTTGGATTTAGTTTCGTGGAATTCGATATTGGCAGGCTATGTTAATGCGGAGAATGTAGAGGAGGCGAAGTTTATTTATAATAAAATGCCGGAAAGGAACATAATTGCTTCAAATTCCATGATTGTATTGTTTGGTAGGAAGGGCAATGTGGCCGAGGCCTGTAGGTTATTCAAAGAAATGCCCAAGAAAGATTTGGTTTCATGGAGTGCACTGATTTCTTGCTATGAGCAGAATGAGATGTATGAGGAGGCTTTGGTTTTGTTCATGAACATGATTGATCATAGAGTTATGGTGGACGAGGTTGTGGTGGTTAGTGTTCTATCCGCTTGTGCGAATTTAACAGTTGTTAAGACCGGAGCATTGGTCCATGCATTAGCTGTGAAGATCGGAATTGAATGTTATGTTAATCTTCAAAATGCATTAATTCACATGTATTCAAGATGTGGGGAAATAACAACAGCTGAAAAGCTATTCGATGCAGGACACAACTTGGACTTGATATCTTGGAACTCTATGATATCTGGATACTTGAAATGTGGGTCAGTTGAAAAGGCGAGGGCTCTATTTGATGCCATGATTGAGAAGGATGTTGTGTCTTGGAGTACAATGATATCCGGGTATGCTCAGCATGACCAATTCTCTGAGACCTTATCATTGTTCATGGAGATGCAGCATCATGGCATTAGGTCAGACGAAACCACTTTGGTGAGTGTCATCTCAGCTTGCACTCACTTGGTTGCCCTTGACCAAGGCAAGTGGATTCATGCCTATATAAGGAAGAATGGACTCAAGATTAATATCATTCTTGGTACAACCCTTATAGACATGTATATGAAACTTGGCTGTGTGGACAATGCATTAGAGGTCTTTTGTGGCATGGAGGAAAAGGGGGTTTCTTCTTGGAATGCTCTCATTATTGGCTTTGCAATGAATGGGTTGGCAGACAAGTCACTTGACATGTTTTCAGAGATGAAGAAATCAGGTGTAACGCCTAATGAGATAACCTTTGTTGGGGTTCTTGGGGCTTGTCGACACACGGGCTTAGTAGATGAAGGGCACCACCAATTTAATTCTATGATTCAAGAGCACAGATTAGAACCTAATAGTAAGCACTATGGATGCATGGTTGATCTTCTTGCGCGTGCAGGTTTGCTTAAAGAAGCAGAGGAACTCATTGAAAGCATGCCTATGTCACCTGATGTTGCTACTTGGGGCGCTTTGCTTGGGGCCTGTAAAAAACATGGTGACCATGAAATGGGGGAGAGAGTAGGAAGAAAGCTTGTTGAGCTTCAGCCTGATCATGATGGGTTCCATGTATTACTGTCCAATATACATGCTTCAAAGGGTAAATGGGACGTGGTTCTTGAGGTTAGGGGGATGATGGTGCGGCGTGGGGTGGTAAAGATCCCAGGCTGTAGCATGATTGAAGCAAATGGAATAATTCACGAATTCCTGGCAGGAGACAGAACTCATCCTCAGATAAATGAGATTGACAATATGTTGGATGAAATGGCTAAAAAATTAAAGCTTGAAGGTTATGCACCGGACACACTTGAAGTTGCATTTGACATTGATCAAGAGGAGAAGGAAACAACTCTGTTCAGACATAGTGAGAAGCTTGCAATTGCCTTTGGTCTTATCACTATAAGTCCACCAACCCCCATAAGGATAATGAAGAATCTGCGAATCTGTAATGATTGTCACACAGCAGCAAAATTCATTTCCAGAGCTTTTGACCGTGAAATTGTAGTGAGGGATCGTCACCGTTTTCATCATTTTAAACAAGGCTCTTGTTCATGCATGGATTTTTGGTAGTAGATCATCATGTTTACAGACTGGTTTTGAAAAGGTCACGCCCCAATAGCTTCTCCAGTTATACCAGTACCAAATATGCATTCTTTTCAGTCATGCAATAGGTCTCCCTGCCATAATGTTGATGTTTATCTTTCTTTCTAGCAAAGATTTGTGGCGGCAACAAATAGCTCATTTGGTAATAATAAGTATGGCCTCTTTCTCTGAGAAGTGAAGGTAGTCAGTACAGCAGTGCCATAATGAAAGGAAATTTGCAAGGTTACACCATCAATTGTGGATTATATTGATGAATCACTGCTGATTTTGAATTTTATGATCCATTTGTCAATCATGTCATGACTGCAATAGGTGTCAAGCACATGGATGCTTGTCGCTGATTCTGAAGATTCCGGATTCAGAACTCAGAAGATGCTTAGAATCCAGATATTAGCAATTTCCACCGTTCCAAATGTTTGGCTGCACATTACTGATTGATGTTAAATTGTTGACACTTTGATGAACTGGGAATTGCTTTACCCAACATGAGAGCACTGGTACAGAGCGTTTAAAAAACCTGTTTCCATGTCGAGCATGGAAATTGGTTTTAATGTTATTGGAAAAAAACTTGAGCCCAAATGAGGAACTTTCAATGGAGACTTGGTGAGATGATAAAAATGATTCCTGGAAACACATGTTTTTAGCCTTTTTTTGTTGTTGCTTATTTATTGTTGCTAATTCAATGACGCTTCTGTACTGTGTTTGCAGATTTGCATATAGATCATCTTGTATAAATTCATCAGTTGCTTACTGATGACTAATGAGATGACTCACTGCAGATAAAGTTCTCCCTTAATTGTCCATGAAGTATTGACTAATAACAAGCGGCGGTCTTTATTATCTTTGGGATTTTTTGGTGGGATTTTTGTATTTCTAATGTTAATTAAAATAGTACCAGCGGAGTTATGAAGCAATTTATGCTCTCTTTTTTGAAACGTGTATCACTTTACTCAATAAAATGTATCTGCTGTTTAGTTCAATTTTGTTTGTTTATTCTGGAAGTGGCTTGTAAGTCCATGTTCTTCTCCATCAATGTTCGTCCACCAACAGACAAACTTACAACATTCTGGATCTTAGATCTTTAAACGGTGCTGGTGAAATTGATAACTCCTCATAAATTTTACCGTTATTAGAATTCCCAAGGCAGAGGCTATAGAATTTCTCCGCTTATCAACTGTGCATGTTGAGTCTCTTTAAACCAGCATCTTACATATTAATCAATGCTGTAACGTGCTAATAGATGTATTATTAATTTAACAGCTTATGCTGTTAAGTACTTAACCAAAATACGAAATCCCAGAAATTAGAAAACAAATAAGAAAGAAAAACTGTTTATTATCTTAGCTGTTGAGGAAGTGGATCCAAAATTTTTCCAAATATCTAAGGTCTCAATCATAATTTTGTGGAATTTCTCTGGACGTATCTACTACAATAAGTGACATAGATGATGTTAAAATGATAACTCGCGTTGAAACATTGTCATCTTTTTGTTTAGATGACTTTTTCCATAGTTGGAGAGTTATCTACGATAATTTTAATTTCATAGGAAGTTAAAAGAGGGCTGACTCGTTATCCAAAAACACGTCATATTTGATGAGGTAAAAATATGACTCATAATTTAAAAAACGTCGTTTTCAAACGGATGTATAAATAAAAAAATCACCCTAACTTCACTCAAGTCCCTATTTTCTGAAAATTTCTCACTAGAATACCACCCTTTTGAAACTATCCCCAAATGATCAACCCTAATTTCATCTCTTCTAGAGTTACTATTTTAAATTTATAGCTGCTGCTCTTGAGGAGCGAAGAAATGCAAAGTGGGAGTGAAGAGAGAGAAAATGTTGAAGCAAATCTTAGTCACAAACCACGAAGAGCAAGTCCAAAATTGAAGAAGGTTCGGGTTCACATCTTCCAGAAAAGGAATAAAGCATTTGACCCTTTTGATTTTGAAAAGCTTGGATCCTTACAATGAGGTATTTTCTATTTCTTTAGTTTGTTTAATTCATCAAAAAATAATGATGATTTGTTTATTTGGGGATAGTTCGCGTGAATGAAATCTTCTTCTTCTTTTTTTGCTTTTTTCATAATTCATGTTTGAATGTTAATTAGATCTGGAATCAATACATTTGAAGAAAAATAATAGATTTTGAAATTTTGAGTAAATGTCGGATATCTTAAGGATGGGGTTTTTCGCTTATTATTATTGTTATTGCTAATTATTATTATTTAGATTGCTTGAAATTTGGATACATATTTAAAGGGAGTGGAGAAAATTGGATATTTAGATATTTAATAACTGTAGTAAAAATTGATTAATTGTTTATAAATTATAACAATCAGTGTGTTGATTCTTTAGTGTAAGCAGTCATAGTTTCATAAAAATGAAATCCACTCTGATTTAGTACATGACTTATTGCTCTCGAGATGATGAAACCCTTGCTAAGAATAGTTTTATCATGCCATTGTTATTACTTAAGTTGAAAAGAAACAAAAATTATGAGACTAGTTGAATAACTAACTTCTCCATACTAGAAAAAATTAAATTCAGGTTACTAATGATTATCGGATTTGGTAAGTCTAGTCTCTAAAAGGTCAAAGCAAGAAATCACATCACAACAATATCAAGTTTCTTATTTTATTAATTATAGCATTTTTAATTTTTGTTATAAAGAAATACTATTATGTTTTGACATATATAGTGCACGTCTCTTTATGAATTTAACCAATGTTTAAAGAACTTTGTATCGCTATAAGTTCTAATCATTCCTTCTTCTTCTTTTTTATAAGATAAGTTCTAATAATTCTATTGTTAATCATAATGCACTTTTCTGCCTTTTGTAGTTGGTTGGATAAGATATTTATTTAAAATGTTTTGAAAATTTTAATAGTGCTGTGTGCATTGATATTGGCTATTTTGCATATGGTAGTTGGCTGGATAAGATGCTTGCAACTCAAGATAGTGTTAATAAAGTCAATAAAAACCAAATGAGCAAAGTATATATAGAAGAATAGTTTTGGCCAAATTCAACAGATAGCTTCATGAGTTTGGCTAGGTATGCATATAAATTATAAGTAAGTTTGATTTATTTGCATCTTTCATATTGGTTATGCGCACACATAATTTTTAACCATTTTAATTTAGTATTGCAGTATTGTTGAGGATTATGAATGCTGTTAGTTGCCTTCTGAGATGGTGTTTTGATCACCTGTGAAAAATGTAATTTTCTTTGTAAAGATTTTTTGTTTCTAATGTACAATGTAATGGATACCCATTACCCAATTTGGGATGATAGGCTTTTTATTGTAATACAGGAAGTACTAGTAATTCGAATCTTAAATACTATTTGTTGTACAATAAATTTATGTACTTCTCCAGAGGCTTGATAATGCAGTTTTTACAAATCTATATTAGCTTAATAAGAAAATTAGGTAGTAGATCCAGGTATTTCAAAATATTTTCTAATTTAAAATGACATTAATTAATTAAGAAATATCGCCTTTATTATTCAAAGATGACTCCCCATACAAAAAGCTAGTCATTTATTCAAATAAAGTTGACAACTGCTAAGAAAAAGAGAGTCATCTGTTTAGGAATTATGAAGTACAAAGATATTATTTGATAACTGCTATTTTATAGTATGAGTCATCTATAAAGCAATATGGATAACTTGTAAAAGACGCCATCTATTATTATCCACTTTAGATGGCTGTTACAAAGATGACTTTTTTTGTCATCTTTATGCTTTGTTGTAGTCACCAATTTGCTTGTCACATCCACCGAAAAGAATAATGACATATAATCACCCAAGAACAAGAAGCTACTTTCCAAGTTCTTCAATCTTATTCGCTTCATTTGTGCCCGATCCAACCTAAAAACGGGATATTTTCTTCTGCAACCACCTAGATTTATTACCTTTTGATCATTTTAACTCTTCGTTTTTATCCCTTCAGTTTAGCTAAATAACATGTGAAAATATAAGATTGTATGATATTTTTTGTAATAGTATCTTTTCGTGTTGATAATGTGTTATAAATGTAAGCAGGACAAAAAAGATGTAAGCAAAAATGTATCTTTAAAATTTTAAAGAAATTATAAATAAAGTTGCAAGAAGATGTATAAACTGCTAAAAGAAGTTTGAAAACTATGAAAAAAACAAATGAGGGGCAAGTTGCAAATGGGTGCAACATAGCAGAATTGTGACCTTGGAAAGTAATCTTAAAAATAACTAAATGGTTAACTAAATTGAAGAAAGTTAGGATACTAGTTGACAAGTCTATTGTTGCCAAAACAGAATTTCAGGATTTTTCGTTTGTTTAGAAATTGTAATCAAGTAGCTGATGTTTTGACTGATTTTGCTCGTACATGTAGTTAGTGTCTTATATGGGTGGAGAATTTTATAGTAGGCTCCATGAATTTGGAAACAACTACCCGAATCCATACCCATAGCATGTGAAAGCAAAAGCAGAAGAACCAAGGCTCAATCACCGTTCAATTTGGTTAGAAAGCAGTCACAAATTTGGAAAGCCTGTATTTGCAATAGAGCTACAATTATGGAATTCTCAAGACTCTATGACTAGTTCTTTGTACTTTAGAAATTACAAAAATTCTTTTTCTCAGTGTTTTTGTTTGCTACACTCTTAGTTGCATTCTGTACAATAACCATCATTTTGAACTTCCCCTCAACTTTTATATGCTGTTAACTAGAGGTGGTCAATGGGCTGAACGGCACGAGGTACGGCACGTATTTGTATAGTACGGTATAACACAAGCATGTTTCAGTGGAACACAAGCATGTTTCAGTGGAACACGCAGCACAGCACGGCCCGATACATGCATGAGGCAAGTGTCTCCCAATCTATTAGTGGTAACCTAAATTGAAAAGTAAGCTGGAATAATAGTTGATAAATTTAAAACATATTTGTAATGAATTTTAGAATTAGTTTTTGGAATGCCTATCATTTCTCGATTCAAAGAGTGATGTTACACTTTACAATCACAGGTAGTGTCTCATAATCCAAAGTGAGGTGGCAGTCATTTGTATTGGATGATTGAATAGATAAGCAAAATAATTTTATTGGTGAAGAAATTCATCACTAATGGGTGAGTGCCACCTAACACTAAGGATGAAAATATGTGGATATTACTTGAAAAATATAATATATAACTCAGTAATTCTAATGGAAAATATACAAAAGAAATAAAGTTCGAGGGAATTTAAACAGACGCATGTGTTCCGTGTTTTCTCATATTGGCTGCGAATTTGGAATGTAATCTGCAATATAAATTCACCATATCTCTTGGACGAATTTTGAATTATAACTAGCAAACTAAGCCGTGCATATATAGCAATAAATCTATCTAATCAAGAGAATCCGCAAGGGGGGAAAAAAAAGGAAACTAGCTACACATCAAAGACATGCAACGTATCCATGGTTTCAATGTTTTTTCTTCAAAATATTGGTTTTGAATTGGAATGTAATCTGAAAGAACATGACCAAATCTTTAACTAAAAAAAAAATAAAGAAACAAAAAAAAAATGAACGCAATTGGAATACTAAATGACCCTTTTTGTTAAGAACAGGTTTGCCCATACTTGATATTGTTTGAGCCTACTCCTATAAATTGAGCCCTCTATGTCCTTAAACTTCACTGCATGAAGCACATTTTACAATCACATAAGAATGCATAGTTAATTTTATGCTCTCTAGACGATGGACAAATCTTTGATCAAGTTAACTTTTTTGGTGGCCCTAATTGTTACTGCTTCATGTAAGAACATCTAATTTGCTTACATTTCTTTTGTGATTTTGGTGTGTTATTTTATTACCATATTGTTTTTAGTTTCCAAAAATCCTGAAGTTAACAGCGTATATGTAAACAAAAAATGATAAAGAGACTAAAACGCTGATGACAAAATACTTACAGCACATACTCAGCCAGGTATTTCATCTTTAATTTTTTTTTTTAATTTGAATATTGATGCTCATATGTACAGGCTTAGGGCGTGGAACAGAAGCAAGGGAGATGACGAATGAGGCCAAGAAGCCTGATGGTATTGAATGCCGAAAAGACGCTGACTGTAAACAGGTATGCCCTCAATGCAAATACAAGTGCAACGCCCCCTTCTGTGAATGTACTGCCTGCCCTCCTCCTCACGCAACAGCAACCGTTCAAACTTGAAAGTGGACAAAATTTACTTGGAATAAGAGTTTGTTTTCTCAGTGTTATTATTATATATATGCTTGTTCATCAGTTATGATATGCTCGCACTCTTTTTGATTACTTTTCGAAGAACACCTCGGTTTAAACAGCAATATGGTGTATTAATTAGTGGGAAATAATCTGGTGTGGATGTCTTTACATTGTATAAAGTCAGTGTAAAAACAACATATAATATGTGATTATAATTTTCATAATGGTAGCATAGTACAATCAACGATCACTTGGAACAATTACGGCATATAACAAATTTATGTTTTAGATTTTGATCAACGGTGTAAAATATTTATATAAATAAAAAATACATAAATTCTTTAAAAATATTGTAATCAGTAATAAAAATAATGGGGCAGAGATTGCGTTTTTAGATTTTCTGATTTAAAATAGTTTACAGAGTTTATTGAGAAAAAAAAAAGCAAAAAAACGAAGAAATGTATTTGCAATGGCAATTTAGGAATAATAGTTGTGTTATTTTTAATAAATTCAAAGAACAATTGGGCGTAATTTTAGAAGGGCTTAAGATTAAAAATAAGCCGAACTTAAAACAATTTAAAAGCAAGTGACGCTCTTAACACCCCTCCAAAATTCTCGTAGCACCTTTTTTTATTTTTATTTCTGAAAATACCCCATTTGATTCTTAAAATACAAACCTATATAATAAAATTAACCAGCTTCCCATAAAATTTCACCCTAAACAGATTCCTTTTTAGCTTTTATTTTTTGAATGCATACAAATCCTAAAATCTTCAATTATTTTTATTTTATTATATAATTTTTATTTCCATAAAACTAAACTCTCATAATTTTTTTAAAAGTGTATTTTTCAATTAAACTTATTTTTTAAAATATAAATATAAATTATGAAACAAGATGGGTGTAAAAAAATTTTTAAAGCAATAGTTTATTTAAGGGTTCAGTTGAAATTCCATTTAAAATAATAATGAATTTAATTTATATTTGGTTATATAAATAATTTTAACCAAGAATAGGGGTTCAACGAGGAATTTGAAGGGGTGTCAAAGGCGTACTCTTTAAAAACCCAATAAGGGCTGAAGCTTCTTCTAGGTCTTAATTGGATCCACCCAAGAATAGACCCATTTTTGGATAATTATGCCTTGATGATCGTAGTTGGGTTGACCACTGTAGTCAAAGGATATAATTGTCCTAAAATAAGTGGGAAGATCATTTTGCCGAGCTACAAAATGTCGCTGCCAGTTATATATAACTAGTAAAGCCGGTAAGGCTGTGACGAATTTGCCTAAGTCAAAATAATGGCAAGGAAAGAGAGAACAAAATTAAAGAAATATGCGACGTATGCATTGAATTTTTTCTCTTTTTTTTTTTTTCCAAATTGACTTTGAATTTAAGATGTAATCTTAACTAACGTAACTAAATTTATTAATGGTAAAACTAAACTGAACACAATTGGAATACTAGTTAAGTAAAAGTTTATAACATGGGTAGCCACCGATTTCTTGAACTTCATTTATCATAAAAAGTGAGGAAAACAATTATCACTATACTGGTTCATCATGATCACAGATTTGTGTATTCTGATAGGTATAATAATCATTTCTTAATCTCTTATTTTTTACAATTACACCTTTGATGTCATCAAATCCTCCATTGATAGGTAAGAATATGGGTAAAATAGTAAATACACAACCAAAATAGTTAAAATTGGCATTTTCTTACCAACAAACTGGTTTTAATGGGTTTTTATTATTCCTTTCAAACTTTCTCTTTCTACAAAATTAAAGAAACTAACTTTCTAAAAATAAATATAATTAATTTAGGAAAAGAAAGAACAAGAGAAACGAATTATTTTAAATTTTTGTATACCAATCGAATATATAAGAAGTTATTAATTGAGAAAATAAAGAAAATAAACTGATGATAAATCTGAAAAGATTGCTACCACAAGGAAAAAAAAAAAAGAAAAAAAGAAAAAAGGCATGCATGTTGAGATGGAAGAGAGAGAAAATATAAATGAATTAAAATTATATTTAATTTCATTAGAAGAGAAATTTTATCACTATATTTAAGGGCTGTTAAAAGGTCATCCCTTCTAATTCTTTCTAATTTCAAGTGGAAACCTTGACAACAATAATAGTGAACTTATATAACACAATATAACAGCAGGAGAAATCCATAAAGGGGAAGTAATATATTTTAACATAATCATAATTCTACGATTCTCAAGTGATATCCTAAGAAATTATTTTATATTTTTTAATTATACATTATATATTCATCTAATAAATGATAAATTTTTATTATTTAAAAAATTATTTATGTAACCTTCTAACATCTAATGGATGAATGTCAAAATTTATTAGAATAACACTTGATAAGTGTTGCGTTACACTAAATTTAGAATCTACCATTAGATATGGTGAGACATTGAATTTGTGAATGATACTATACATGCAATTTCTTTTATAATTTATTTTTTATAAAAATTTGACAATCTACGTACTCTTTAGAATCTAAAATCTACTAAGAGTCTAAATACACATATATTTTATTATAAAATTCAAAAATCTGTATGCTCCAACGAAAATGTGGGGAGATGCTTCTTGCTTCTTGGATTGATTTTATGCTACTACTAAGCAGATGTTGGAAAGGAAAAATGGCGAAGCAAAAGTAAAAATGGGTGACTGTTTTTGCCGTTGATGATGATATACAATCTCCAAAGTAGAGGCTGTTTAGAGCATTGGCTGCAAATAGTTTGGAAATTGAAATAAAAAATTGTCACTCTAAATAACAAATAGTTGGACTATTGACTCTTTTCTAAAATCCTACCATCACACATCTTTAAGTAAATGTCATTGAGTTATATTGAAAAATCCCCTATTGCTACTAATACTCACTTTATTTCTAAAAAAAATATACATCTTTTAAATAACAATCTCACTCTCTTAAAAAATCTATAAAATAGACTCCAACTTTCACATTCATTGAAGATCTCAAGCTGAATTTATTCTGAACTTCATAATTGTTTGTTTTTGGATCCTAAAACTAGGAGTACTTTAGATTAATGATATTTTATTCAAAAGAGTAATTTTATAAAGCTGTAGTTTAAAGCGTGCAAAATCCAACATGAAATTAAAATGAGAGTAACGATAACGCAAGGAGTTTACATGGAAAAAAATGTACAATGTCTAAAGTGTTTTCATAATAAAGAAGGCAAAGGGGTTTAGTTAGATTTATTTTTGTGTCTTTTGTTGTAATTTCAGTAATGATTTATAAGATTAATGAAGGGGTGCTAATAGTACCACTCAATAATAAAAGGACATTGAACATAAGGTGTGTTTGGATACTTTATTGTATTATGTTATATTGCATTAGCATTGTATTATAACGATACTGTACAATATTTATTGGTATACTGTACTGTATTAATTTTTTTGTGATTAATTTAAATTACAATATTTTACGTTATTATATATATTATTAATAAATTTAAATTAATATTATTCATATTTAAATATTTATTATTAGTTATATTAATTTATTAAAGATTAATCAAAATTAAAATACAATATAATATTATTAAATAATAAATTTATTAATTCATATTAAAATTATAATGTAAAAATAAAAAAATATAATATAATATTAAATTAAAAAAATTATATTCATTTATTATTATTATTATTATAAAGTTAAAAAAAAAAAAAACTAAGCTAATAAACTGGCTGTGTCGGATTTAACTAATTTACCCAATTACTACATTAGGATGCATTATAATGCACCTTAATGCAGTAGTTTGGTGGCCCAAACATTAACAATACAGGCCCATAATGTGGGTACCAAACACTTCATAAAGTAAAATTGTGCCGAGCCCGATGAGGCCGAGATACTGTTCATTGGGCGCCCACTTACCCATTCAAAATCCCCAAAACACTCTAATTTAAATCTAGGGTTAGGGTTTCTCTATCTCATTCATCGGATTGGATCACCCACAAAATGGAAGTTCTTGAACCAATTACAGAAATTCCACCTTCCTTACTTAATTCCTTTATCGCAGACCCTGATTATAATCCATCATGGCTCTTTTTCTGGGCCGAGGCTCCGCATTTGGCGGGTTGAGCGTAACAGAGTCTTACGTAATGCGCCTTTGATCCCATATCATGATTCATTATATTGGGGTGCCTTTGCTTTTTCAGGTTTCTCATTTTGGTTGATGCTCTCTTCAACTTGGTAATTTTTCAATAAAGATTGTAAATTTGTTGAATCAGTGCATATTTTGTGAGTGTTTAGTGTTATTATTTGATTTGAGGAGAGTGGATGATAATTGGCGCTTTTCTATTTGTGGAATAAATTGCGCATTCATAGGTTTTTCTTTGAGTTTGGCATTACATGAGATAGAACATGCTTGAGGGTATGCTGTAATTGTTTGTAAAGGGGGCATTTAGCTAGGTTTGCTTAATCATACTTGCCTTGGTGCCCCTTTCTAATAGGCCAGTGCCCAGGCTTATTTGTGGCTTTGCCCTTTAAATAGAATAAAAATCTGGTTTGGCTCCCCCTAGTCTAGGACATATAGTCTGCTGAGGGAATGGTTGCTTGCCTTTGTGTCCTATGTGTATGCCTTAATTGGCAAAAACATACTTGCTAATAGTTTCCTTTGAAAACTGATATCAACTAAGCCAATGCTTGTTTTATCTACCTATCAATGTGGAATGCAAAACGTCAATTTTTATGCAACTTCCATGTGATTGAAACTGCCACAGTTAAACAGTAACATATCATGGTCTTGGATCCTTTAGGGATGCTTAGCTTAAACCCATTGCCGATTGTAAGCTCTTTTGAGTTTCCACTCTACATCTAGCAAGCTGTTTATGCATTGAATATTGAGGTACCAACTTTAGATATTGGAAATAGTCTGAAGTGTTCTTCCTTGGTATGATGTCTAAATCATACCCTCCCCCTACTCTAAGGAAGCCCCTCATCTATAAAGGATAGGCAAATGAGAGAGTATTGGGCAATGGCGATGGACACATGAACTGAAATAGACTAAAAGACGACTTTTGGAATGATGGACCTCATATAAGCCCCTAAGCAAATTGGGTGTCATTACAGCAGTGATAAGTTTAAGCTCTTGCAAATATGGATAGCCATAGTTGTGCTAATTCTCTGCACAATTGTATCATCAACATTTTATCTCTTCCTGACATCCTTTTTTTCGGTATTCCATTGTTTAATTTAGTTGTTGACACACTATGGCTTTCCTGAACAGGCCTGATGTTCACATATTTTTTTTCTTCAGGCAATATAACTTTTTGGGTTTGGATCCCTCTGTTCTTTGACAGGAATGAGCATTCACATCCAGTGAATTGTACGTAGATTGTTACTTACAGGCTACCGCCGTTTGGCTTCTGTTCATGTACAACTTAAAGTTCATAGAAGGATTCCCTGGTATGTCTAATATGTGCTTTAGAAGTGGTTTTTCTCCCATTCTAACAGCCATGATTTTTTCATTTCTAACCAGTGTCTGCTTTTATTTTGTGCAGCTTCGAGCTAGACCTGTGTTATACAAGTGTATATTTGTATTATGTTTATCTTGAATGCACTACCATTGTTGCTTGAGGGCTTGCTGGAAAGGAAGCTAGTTTCAGATTCTGTTAAGCTGGGATTAAATGCACTAAAACAAGAATATCTAGATATGATATCCTTGGATTTCCTCATTGCCTAATTTGGTTATGTATTATGGTAAAAAGAAGATGCATATGTCTTTGTAAAAGTGGGTGTGGAGTCACTACCGCTGTTCTTTTTTTTGTTAATCTCAGAGCCTGTTATGCAATTTGTCTTCAGTGTCTTGGATGCCATAGTTATATTCATCTCGGTGTTATTTTTCACCCCATCTGGGATCTGTTATTTATGTTTTTTTTTCAAATAATCAATTTCACGTTCAGCATAATACAAATAACATAACGTCCCTCCGGGTCCATGATTGCACTATTTTAACATTATGATTAAAATGGCAATTAAAACAGATAAAATGCATACTATTAATATTCCCAGATTTGCAGCCTTAGCTCGTGGTCTCCATTCACAAGCATGAAGGCATGCATTTTGAGCTGCTGTTTGGGATCAAAGTTCAACCTCTTAAGTAAAATCAGCGTGAACAAATTGGACATGCAATACTAACAAAACATATCTCTTTTTGGAATATTAACACAAACAAAATATAATTTTTCTTAATATTAGTATCAATAAAACATAAAAGGCACCAAAATGAACTAAAAAGGGCACTAAACTGGACTCTTTTTTTTTTTTTGGACTTAGCTGTGAGTTACATTAACTTAGCAAGACCCCTTGTTAGAAAGGGCGCTAAATTGGTCTTAGAAAAATAAAAATAACAAGAGAAATTAACTGCAGTGGCAGAGTGCATCTGGATCTGTTACCGGATGACGAAATTACCCTCTAGTGACTAAGTATTTATGGACTTAGGAACCCATTTTTTTCTTAAAACCCACTGGTGTTAGTAGAACCCATTCTCTCGACTTCGAATGCTACTTGAAAGCTAACGGTTCTCTTTTCTCTTATTCCTCAAGAAAGCTGATTCTTTTTGCAAGAAAAATATTAATGGATTCAAAGTTTCGTCAAGATGCCTTTGCGGCCAAAAAAAGAAGCATAGCGGAAAAATTCCAAGAAGCCAGGAGGAAGTACGTGGAAACTGTGAAAGAAATTTCTGAAGAACTGAATCAGTTACACAATTCTACGCCAGAGGAGCTAGAGAGATGCATTGAAAACCAAGACTTGGAGAGCATGAATGTAATTTCTGAATTCATAGGCGAGTTTTGTGCCTTGTATGACTCATTTCAGGAGGAAATGCTTCTGGGGTGTAATCATGGTGCCAACAAGGATTCTTTTCTTAGAAAAGAACACCTCCAAGAAAAAGTAATTGGAACTGAAAATGTGGTAAAAGGAAAATCTTCTGAAAATGCGTATTTGAAGAAGAAGATTTCTGGTCAGTGACTTTGTCCATTAAGTTTCCTTTTCATATTGTATTTAAACTAATTTCTTCCTATGCTTGACAAGTGATGATAAAGATTTACTCCTCTGTCAAATTTGATGTGTCTGGTAAAATGGGTTCATTCTTTTCTTTTTCTTTTTCTTTGACATCGTTAGATAACTTGTTTTCATGCATATTGTTGACAGATGATGAGCCCTTTCATACCTTCAAAGAAGGAGTGAAAATGAGTGTTTCCGGTATCTTGTCCGAGCATTTGAACAATGAGGAAGTAACTCTAGACAGAGCACAATTCAAGTACATTTCGTTGTGAAAAGTTTTCTGGAAACCCATGAGGCCCCTGAAAACCAAGAAGAAGTAACATCGGCTGTGCTTTCAAAGGAATCTGAATTGAAAAAGTATGTGGAGAAGGAGGTGAAAAAACTTAAGAAGAAGAGTAAAGGGAAGGAGAAGATGTTCAGTGAGAGTGGTGAGTTTTTTCAATTGAAAAAGTGAGTTTTTGATATAATTATAATGTTCTAAAATTAATTTATTGTTTATTTCATAAATTTGGCAGATGAAAAAAGGCGTCATTTTGACAAGATCAGTAATGTGCATCCCCTTGAAAAGCACTTAGGCACATTGGTACAGAGCCTTTTAAAGCCCCAAATGAGAGCAATACAAGATAAGGACGAAGACACAAAAATTTATAAAAATATCCTAAAGAAGTTCATCAGAGAGAAGCCAAAGGAAATGGAGGATGAAGAAATTATGAAGTTTTTGTCAGAAAACAAGGAAAAGATTAGAAAGGCTGAAGAGGTAATCTTTTAATTCTTATTTACCAGAAGTTTTGAATATAAAAAAATATTTCCTATTAAACCTTCGGTTTTTGCATTTCTGCAGGACGAGATGGAGAAATTATTGAAAGACAAGGAGAAGCGTCAGCTTTGAGAAAGAAGAATCCAGCGCTGGGTTTCGATGGGTGCCGTAACTTTTGTTTTCCTTTTCAAGTTGGCTTTGATGTTGATGCTTAAAGCGTTTTCTGAAAAATTGTTTTTGACAGCCAGTGAGGATATGGATTTTTTTTTCCCCCTAAACGAGTTGTATGGAGTATTGTATAGTAATGTGAATCCATATGCTCAGTTTAGTAACAACAACATTTTGGATTAGCTTGGATGCTTGCACTTAATTTTTGAGTGGAATGTGGTATGCTTATCTCTTGAAAAGCAATCTTAAAAGTTTTGGTGCATCACAATTGTTACAGCATGTTAAACATAATACTTGTCTGAGGCTCTTTGTGATTTAAAATTGATTTTCATCATTGCATATGAAGCTTGCGACTGGTTTGAAGCAGCTGGATGGCTATGCTTTGATTTATGTTTATGTAAATGTCTATGTGCCTTGAAATTGTTAGAGGATGCATGTGATTATGAGCATTGATAGTAGGCATTTTATGGATATTTTAATATCTTATTCCACGTTTTCAGCTAATTAACATGATGAGAGACATTCAAATTGAATTATATACATAATAATATCTTTTAATTTTGCTGCTTTTGTTACAGTCAGATTTGAGATAGCTATAAGTCTATAACATTGAATATAGTTATACAACTTCTGAACATGAGGGAAAAGAGGATTCTAATTTGGAATTCAGTTTTATTCCTACTTGTGGTTCTTTTAGATATTCTTAACAGGGAAGGAGTTTTGGGTTATGTTGAATGTGCTTTGTTTCTATTCAATTTTGAATGATTTTTGGAATGATTTTTGGTCTTGTACTTCAAGATTTTTGGTGTAACGAATATGTTCTGCTAGAATTAGTCGATACTCTTCTCATTTCTGATTCCTGTTAAGCCACAAATAGTATGTTATCAGATCCATGGGCTTCAAAATATTCACTCATGAAATCCATTCAAGTTGGGTGGCTGCTGGCTAGCACCAATAACTATTGAAGCTATGATATTCTTACAAAGGCCATTAATCAAAGAGGGACATATATCCTTAGGTGCTAAAGTTCTCTGTTAAACTTGGAAGACAGGGAATGTATCAAGCATGAGGTCAGTTCTACAATTAAAATATAGTGTGCCTTGCGTATTTGATTGCAGATTTTTCTTTTATCATGTTGTCAAGATGTATCGTTAAAATTTTGCATGCTTTCTCTGATATGTAAGGTTTTGATAAAATCTGACCAGATACATTCCCACTAAATAACGAGTTTCATCAGTTGAAATCCTTTGGAAACCTTGTTGCCATTTTATGGGGACGTCTAATACATGAGAGTTGCCTGATGTACTACAGTTGTGACTGTGTTACTTTACGTTTCTTTTTTAATACCTACTAATTATAAAAATGCTGGTCACAGTAGAATGATTATGGAGAGTACTCATGTGTCGTCTTTTCTTCCATGTGCATTAATCACTTGTGGTGTCAAATCTTGGTATAGTGAATGATATGCATATCAACCATACCCGTGAACTTTCCTCGACTGGGCAACCAGGCTTACACTGGCTTGATTGCTAGTTTGCTACACACAATTGTTTGTCATAGAGTATTGTCAACTGTTAATAGGAGCTAAATAGGTTTGAAACAAGTAATTTGGATTTGTGGGTCTTTATATTGAGTCTTCTTGAAATTGAGCTTTAGTTTCATTTTTTTCCCTTTTGTGTGTTTACGTTTATACTTCTACCTGGCCTTTTTGCCTCTGTCTCATTGCTCTCAGCAGAAACATTACAAGCCTGTGTCTTGTTGTTTTGTCCTTGTTTATGCACCTCCAAGAGAGTGATGAGAAGGTTGGGTATGCATGCCATATTATTGTTTTTAGAATGTTAACAACTGAACTTATCACCATAGATGTAGGACATTTGTAAGAGTACTCCACTATCTCTTAGAAAGAGCATGCGTTCAAGTCCTCAACAGAAACCCAGAAACTAGAAAATAAATAAAACATCATCTCATTTGTGGAACCCAGAAACTAGAAAACAAATAAAACATCATCTCATTTGTGGAACTTGAATCCAACAGTAGGCTTCCATATATCTAACACGCAAATTAAAACTTTCTTTAATTTTCGTGCACATACTACAGTGACAAACCACTGCATGTCTGGTATTCAACAATTCACTTGTCTCTTCCACTGGAATGAAAAAAGATGAATTAGCACCCAAGAATAAGGACCTATTATCCAAGTTATGGATTCTGATCCACTTCATCTGTGGTCGATCCAACCTGAAAACAAGATCGCCTAATTCGTCATGATATAGTAGCAAATTTCCATCCGATTCAAATAAGTATTCATAGACAATATCTTCTCCTTTGTTGCAAGGATATGGATATATTTTGTAATCAGCGAGTTTAGGGTTGTAGGCAACAATAGCTATTTGTTGGAAAGAAATGTAGAGCACTCCATCTACATATTCTATATTGTGCGCCGGTCCGTACTTTTCAGAGGAGTCCTCGGTGTCGAAGAATTTAATCATGGCCAGCCAGGTCCATGTTGTCTCCCCAGGTCTGCACATTCTGATTCGGAGATCCTTGTAACCTGCTGTCACTACGAAAATCTCACAATCTGGAGAGTCTGGAGGCATTGAAAATGTTGCTTTGTCATTCATTTTCAATAAAAGATTCGGTAGGTGAATAATCTGATTAGTGAAAGGAGTATACAAGAAGAGTGGTGCAATAGTCAAGTAGGAAAGTCTTTCTTTATAAATTTCTCCTTTGGCGAAAAGGACCCAACCATATTTCGAAGCAAGAACCCTGGAATTAGTGAAGATTCCTGAAAGCGTAATACTGGTTTCAACAGTGTATTTTTTATCATCAGCAGGGTCATAAAGCCAACACGAGCCAGAATGAACGGACATCTTCCATGGCAATGTATCAGCCGATTTGATGCCTAGCATGTTCGCCTCTCGCCAACTCTCTTGCATACTGCTCGAAAACGCAACCGACCAATGTAGCCAAGACGATTCATGATTGAGAACATGATATCTTTGGGAAGCCTGGACCATGAACTTGACCGCTGCCTTTCCATCTTCATCCTCTTTGACTCGGCACCACCACCTGCAGTCACTGCAAAAACCAACAAATAGAGTAGCGAATAATTCAATTTCTCGGTTTGCAAGTTGATGTAAATTTATAGGAGAGAGCAGATCACTGACTTGTTCTTTACTCTACAATTTGAACTTCCTTGTGCTACAAATATTTCTTTATGCGACTAGGATTCGGTTTTATATGATAAATGTTGCCCTTTTAATCTGTGAAATAAACTGCCTATTCATAGGTTTTATATTGGTATGATTGGATGTAACAAATTTTGTTCTTGACTTCGGCATTACATGAGATGGAACATGTTTGAGGGTATCTTGTAATTGTTTGTGATGGGGGCATTTAGCTTGGTTTGATTAATCATTTCTAATAAATCAGTTCTCATGTTAGTTTGTGGCTTGCGTCCTTTAAGTAGGATCAAAATCCGGCTTGGCTCCAATCTGGCCTAGGGCATATAGTCTGCTGAGGAAATTGTCGGCATGCCTATGTGTGTCTTTTAATTGGTGAAAATTGCTAGTACTTTCCCTCCAAAAACAACAACCAAAGCCAATGCTCATTTTCTCTCCCCATAATTGCAGAATGCAAAACGTCAAATTCCGGCAACTACCTTGTGATAGAAACTGCTGCAGCAGTTAAGAATAATCTAGCACGGCCATTTCTGATTGTAAGCTTATTTGAGTTTTGTGCAGGATTGCTTCAGACCTTCTTTGCTGGCAGAGGCTTGGAATACGCTGCCTTTACTCACAGCATATGGAATACTACTTTCAGAAGTATGATTTCTGGCCTTTTTATTTCAATAGAAGTTTTAAAATGGGCTTTTTATTTGTCTCAGGATTTTTAGTTGGGTGCATAGTTTTCGTGTGGTCGTCTTTTTCACCAACTCTGTTTCACTCTACATCCAAGAAGCTGTTTATGTTGTGAGTATTGGGATACTGACTTTAGATAAATCAAATTTTTTCTTATGCTGATTTTGAAATAACAAAATTTACTTTTATTATTATTTTTTTGTTTACAAACCCTTTGTTCAGTTACGTAATGTATTACAAATTAGAGAGTGTGAGGCACAAAATTTCTGGAAAAAAAGTCATCACTGTTGCAAGCCAAGGATTAAAAAAAAAAAAAAAACACAGTTTCCTCTTTATAAAGACTTTATTTTGTTATGATTCTCGCTTGTTTTTATCAATTTTCTTTTCAATCTTTGATCTACAACTCTACTTTAATTGATTTTGAAATGTTGGAGGAATTAATTATACGGCGGAAAGAAATTTTGAGGTCAAACGAACAATAAGCTAAAGAGTTCAAGAAAGCTCTGTTTTAAGGAAAACATTTAACCAATGAACAATCAAAGATTAAATAAATGTAATAAGATGAAAGATGATAAAGAGCTCAAATTTCATGCAGGGTTATAGTATCTAAACAATTATGCAACTTGCCCCTCATCTGTTTTCCTCGCTTATCAGAAATTGTAAAATAAAAGTGTAAGAAGAAGTACATGCTGCTAAATGAAGTTTGAAAACTATAAAATACAAATGAGGGCAAATTGCAATGGGTGGAACATTGTGCGATTGCGAATTTGGACGGTAACCTTAAATATAACTAAATTTATTAATAGTTAACTAAATTAAACATGGTTGGGATACCAGTTGACATTTTTATTGTTACCAAAATAGAATTTCAGGATTTATCGTGTATTTAGAAATTGTAATCAGGCAGCTGATGCTTTGACTAATTTATATTCTTAGTTGTAGTCAGTGTCTTGTGTGGGTGGAGGATTTTTCACAACTTAGCTTGTTATTTTTTATTTTTGAAATAGAAACTTATTATTCTAAGAAAAAGGACAAGTTTAGAACATGATTGATATTAATGGTGTATAGTGTACCTATAAATTGAGAGTATTTCCTGAACTTTCACTGCATTAATTAAAAATGTCTGAAATCACATTAAGTCATTAATCAAGTTATAGCTCAATTTATCGCTCAACACAATGAAGAAAGCCTTGGTCAAGTTAACTTTCTTTGTAGCACTAATTGCAACCGCTTCTTGTAAGAAATAATCTTCGTTTGATTTTCTTTTGAGATTCAGGATCACAAATTTAATTCCTGATGCTAATAATAATATACGTAAATGTAATGTGCAGGTTTTAGAAATGGAATGGAAGGAAGAGAAGTGATGAAAACGGTCGAGCCGGATGCAAATGTTACAAGTGCAAGACTCCCTCCTGTACACTTGTAACTGCACTGCTGATCACGCAACTACCGTTAAAGCCTGGAAGTTGACAAATTCAATCGAATTATTAAGAATTCATTTTCTCAGTATACTCCGTCGAAGCAAGTTTAAAGAATAATAAAATGCAATGAATGAATGTTTCTTTGTATTAATTCTCTGTGCTACTACGTACGCAAAAAAAAGTGAGAAATGTTCAAGTATTATTATAATTACAGTACTTGTTGTAAGCCCTTTTTGGGCTTTAATTGGCTCCACCTAGTCATAGACACATTTTTGGAGAATTATGCCTCAGATGAATATGGTTGGGGTGATAATCATGTTGCTGGATTATAGTTAAAGGGCAAAATTGTCTTAAAATGAGTTATATGACCACGTAATCAAAGATTTTTAGTATCTACTTTATCGAACTATGAGAAGTCATTGACCTTACATCCATTTCATATAACTAGTAACAAATTTTACTAAGTCACAAAAATAGCAAGGAAAAGATAATTAAACCAAAGAAATATATGATGTTTTTTTATTAGATAGAGTAAGCGTTTGTTTGTTTGTTTTTTTTTTTTTTTTTTGGGCGCTTCTTATATTATCTTATCACTTATATGGTTATAACTATCATAGCTATTAGTTGATTTTGGCTCCATTCCCCACCCCATCTCCCAATATATTTATACTGTATTTACTTCTTGGATTAGAGAATCAGAATCCAAAATCAGAATGATTGATAGTGTTTATTTCGTAAAAATGGAGGAAGAATCAAAATCAAAATTATGGAGCACACCATTATTTACAAATGGGGGATTGATTCCCATGAGAGAAGTGGGAATCAATCTCTCATTCCTTAAAATTTTCATTTTGTCCCTTACCAAAATTAAAAATACCCACTTTGCACTCATTTATAATTAATTAATATATTATTATAATTAATTAATTAATTAATATACTATTATAATAATTATTACTATTAATTATTATATTAATACATTATTAACAGTAACTATTAATAATTATAGCTTTTGAATAAATAATCACAATAATTAATATGTTATTATTATAATAATTAATTAATTTACTATTATAATATTATTAATATAATTATTATAATTAATTCATATATTATCATCAATTAATTGATATAATTATTACTATTAATTAATATATAAATATGTTATTAACAATAATACATTCATAATTATAGTTTTTGATCAAACAATCACAATGATTAATAATATAATTATTATAATTAATTAATATATCAATATATTATTGACAAGAATACTAATAATAATAATTTTTTGAATAAATAATAATTATAATAAAAATATAAAGTAATGATTATGACAATAATTCATTAAGTACTTCTTAGTAATTTGTTACAATCTAATTCATTTCCATTTCGATTCCGATTCCAAGACAAAGTAAACACATTAATGACAATTCAGCTTATTTCGATTTCGATTCCTACAATTCAAGTAAACAACTTATTTTGATTCTCATTCCCATTCCATATTCCCATTCTAGCCTATTCTCATTCCTGCCAATTCTAATTTCAACTCATTCTGATTCTAATTTAGTAAATGCAACATTAATAGGGTGGAGATAGGGGATCCCCGTGTAAGGAATGATTTTCCCATCCCAACCTCATATTCTATTTGCTTTTTTCATATTAAGTATAGATAGATGATTTCAATAAATTAAAAATTAAAGATTTAAATAAAATCATTACAATATTATAAAGTATTTAAATTATTTTTAAAAAAAATCTCTAGAAGGTTGAAATAATATCTTGAAATGATATGAAAACTAAAACATATTTAAAGATACTAGCACATTAAGAGAGAGAAAAAAATAACAATATTTTACAATTAAATAAGTATTATAATGTAGGGTTTTCTTTTAATTATAACTTATTTATATCAGATAAAAATAAAATAAAAAATTATTGAGCAACATTGTAATTGATAAAACAAAAATTATTGAACAAAAATTAAAAAATATTCATAGATAATGGGGATTGGGGTGGGGGTGGGTAAGAAGTACAAAACCAAACCCCGTCTATTAAGAAATTAAGGGTTATTTTTCCCCCATCTCTCACCCTATTTTTTAAAAATTATTCAGAATTCACCCTATTTAGAGTGGAGCCGAGCCCCATGGGACTCCAAACTCATGGAGGATTTTGCTATCCCTAGTCATATAATCATATTTTTCGATAATAAATGTCAAATAATATAAGAATGTGGATAATATCTTATTGCTTTCCATAATGGCTTTGAAACGACCCGGCCCGAACTCCCAAGGTGAATCGGCCTGGTTTTTAATAAAATCAATTAGAAACAATCTAATCAATGAATATTCTGCCGAAAATCTAGCAAAATCTCCCCTATAATTATCACATAACAAAATCTGCAAAAATTATAAAACAAGCACTCCTAAAGTAAATTCAAATATAACTATCTCTGAATAACCAATCTCCTCAACAAAATATCAAATCTCTCAAATATCCAAAATTAGAGAAAATACAAATGTTATCCACAATCCCCGAAATGTAATAAATTATACAATCCTATATATCTCAATAAAACATCTACGATTTCTAACTCTATCATGTGGCCATAACTCCAAAATAATTATCATTGCTGGGTCGACTGTTGTACTTACGATTCTCCTGTGGGAGAGGGGAAATATAATAAAACGGGATGAGTATAAAACTCAGTAAGCTCAGTGAGTGAATAATAGTTTTTTTTAACATAATTTTACTCTAAAATAATTCATCAGATCAAAACACCATCTCAGCAGAATATCACAAAAATGTAAATAACTTATTAAATTCAAATTATGTACTCAAATAACAATATGGCAAATATACTGCATAAATCAATGGAAATTCATAATACTTATAACATCAATATTGAAATACTGAAAATTATCACCAAACAAGTACTCGGGGAAAATAATTTCATAATATCCAGACCACAACGAACGAGCAATGACATACTATCTAGGTACAATCATGCCTCGGAGCTACATTGATAGACAAGGAAAAGCCATATCATATCACATCATATCCGGATTTTAACGGACAGGCAATGACGTACTGTCTGAGTACAATCAAGCCCCGGAGCTACACGGATAGATAAAAAAAATATCATTTCATATCTCATCATATCTGTGCATGCATAATCTGGTCCCCAAAAGATAAAGTCGCCTGAGTACACGGCCTAAAGCCTCTGTGTGTACTCAGACGGACCCTAAAAGCTTATATCTCATATGTATCTCAATATTAATATTTTTGTATTCATCATACCACATACATATGTCATTTTATCTGTATCACTGTATCTGGAGATGGAGGGTACTGTCTAATGATTTTAAAAACGATCATTTTGCTCATATTCATATACCTTTGTACACATATACATTTTTTGTAATAAATACCGAAACACATATAAAATTTATTTCTTTAAAATCATTAAATCGAAACCTTTAAAACCAATCTCATAAGCATGCTTTACCATATTTTAAAATCATAATAAGCTACAATGAAAATAAGTTTTGTATATTCCACTCACAGTGACGGTGTCCGAACTCGACATCAACTACGTTCGCGGGTTGATTTTCGTTCGTGGATCCTCCTAATTTAAGGAAATAACATAATTACTAACCATAATTGTAAATTATAACTACTATGCTCGAAATGATATTTATCCGTAATAAAATATTCTCGAATTTATAAAATTACCAAAATGCCCTCAACATCAAAATTCATTAAATTATCCTTAGAATCACATATTATCAAACTATCCTCAATTCCAATTACCAAGATATCCACAAGTTTTGAATTTATAAAATTACCCCCAAAAAGAAAAATTACCAAAATACCCCTAAGGACTTAAATTACTAAATTATCCTCGAAATCTCAAATTACCTAACTGCCATGATCTAAAATTACCAAAATGTCCACCAATTTTAAAATTATAAAATTACCCTTAAAATTTGTGAAATTATCGAATTACCCCTAACAGTCAACGGCGACGGGAAGCTCAAGTTTGCTAGATTTGACCTCGGTGAGTCTAATGGTACCGGTGGTGACCTCCCACGCGCAGCAGTGACGGTGGATCAAGCTTCCCAAAATCGTGAGCTTTCCGATGGTCAATCAGCGGCAATCTGGCCGTTTCAGGTGACAGGGTTGGTCGAAAAATGATGAGGGGAAGCTGAAGAACAAGAACCAAGTGGTGGCGTGGCCTAAAACTGACGGAATCATAGCGGGTTGAAACGGGTTGTGTTGTAAGTCTTCCAAGCTAGATTGCTGGTGTTCTGGCCATTTTTCAGCATTGGTAACAGCAGGGGTACGTCAGCCGGCTCTTAAACTTCAAATCGGTACCAAGTGTAACCGGTGAGGTGGCTGAAAAATCTAGATCCGGTAGGGTCGGGTGCATGGATCCAGGTCGGTCAACCGGGTCAACGACAACTTCTTCTCTCTCTCTCTCTCTCTCTTTCTCTCCCTCTTTCTATTTTAGGAAAGAAAAATAAATGCTTCTCTCTCTATTCTTTCCTTAAATAGTAACAGGCAATTCTTTTTTTTTGGTAAGCTTAATACAAATTAAGCTAATTCTGGACCCGAATACCAAAATAAAATCCGATTATATGGCCATTGAATTGCGTCTGAAATGTCTCAATTTTGTGTCGCGACAAATTTAAATTATTCAAGCGCGATCAATTTAATAATCGCATCCGATTACCCGCAACGATTGTAACAATTACGATAATTTTAAAAAAAATTTGCGATGAAATTAAAAATAACACCACACTCAATTAAATCAATTACGGTGCATATGTTACAGGCTTTAAGATTAAATTGTACCTAATCCTATTGAGGCATTTTTTTATGCTTGTCATTATGTTCCTAAGATCTGTGCATTTTTTTTCCTGGGAGTAGATGTTCTAAGATTTTAAATCTTCTATAAAGCTTAATACAAAGTCTTTGTTGAATACAATATCACCTCGACACTCATCATAAAACAGAGAATGAAAATGAAAAGTTGATAAGAATATATAATGAACTGGTATACATTTTCTTCTGCTTACGGTACAAGATGAATGACATTCATTAGTATGTAAAGTTAGAAAACCTTTATAGAGTAAATTGGGTGATATTGGTCAAATACAAAGATCTCAGTAAACACAAATATGCCTTTTGTCAATATCCCCAGATCCCTTCTCCATCTGGCTTTAAACTGGAACACACAAACCTTTTCAAAGAATTCCAACTCTAACAACATTTATCTTCCATGTCAGCCAACAAACAGTTGGAGGACCAAAGATTTTTTGAAATTCTCCCACTTCCACCGGTAAAAATAACTAAGGTTTCTCAGTTCTTCAGCTTCCAATTCTTTTCAAGTTCCGCCTTCGAGATCATGTATCAAGCAATCTATGTCAGGCACATAGCCTGTTTCGTTCATGTGTCTGCTCAACATTTCCAGAACTCCGTACACATACCGTGTATGAGATCCCATCTTGTCATTAGCAATAAAACTACAAACCTTGTCCCTTACCTCAATCCAACTCATCCCAACCTCTTTCTTGCTTCCCATTCCTCTCATAATCATCCTAAATTTTGCAAACTCCTCCCATTTACCTTCAGCCGCGTAAATATTTGACAGAATTACATAAGTCCCCATCATGTTAGGCTTCAAATCCAATACTCTCAATGCTGCCAATTTGCCTAAGTTTGGAAGCCTGTGTTCTTTACAAGCACCAAGCAGTGGTCCCCAGACAGACTCATCTGGTTTGAATGGCATACTTTCTATCAGTTTATATGCCTCCTTGACTCTGCCAGCACGGCCTAGCAAATCCACAACACAGCCATATATCTCTTTATTCGGATTGACATTATAGTCATTCATTGATTTGAAATATCTCAAGCCTTCATCCACAAGTCCAGCATGGCTACATGCTGTCAGAACTGCCATGAAGACAATCCTATCAGGTCTGACACCAGATTTAACCATCTCATCAAACAACTCAATAGCCTCTTTTCCATACCCATGGGCTCCATATCCAATCATCATTGAAGTCCAAGTAACCAAATCTCTGTCAGACATTTCACAAAAAATTTTCTGGGAGTCAGATATGTTTCCACACTTGGCATACATATCAATAAGGGCATTAGCCAATGCCAAGTTTCCATCAAGGCCTCGGCGAACAATTCCAGCATGAACCTGTTGTCCACAGCTCCAAGCTGCTAAAGTTGCACAGGCAGCTATAATACTAGTAAATGTGAAGCAATTTGGACTAAATCCTTCTGACTCCATCTTTGAAAATATGTTGAGAGACTCACTAGAGCCTGACTTTTCATATCCAGCTATTATTGTGTTCCATGTAATCAGATCTTTTTCAGTCATCTCATCAAAGCATTGATTTGCATCAGATAAGCAGTCAAGCCTGCAATACATATCTAATATGGAATTCATTACTGGAAGATTGGATCCAAAACCATGTTTAATTACTGCTGCATGTATTAGCTTGCCAAAACTAACCCAGCCAGTTGAGGCACAAGCTCTAACTGCAATCGAAAAGCTATATGGGTTCATTTCTTCTCCCTCCTGTTTGCCATAAAACACAACATTATACGTACTAGGTCTACGGCACACATTAAAAAATCAAATAATTTAAGGTAAACAAGTTTGTTACAATTAGCTTTTATTTCACAATACTGAACATGCTATTTCTGTTCAAAAAAGCAAGTTTTGCTGTTGGCTGCAAACTTAACTATCTTCCATTTAGAGCAATATCTTTCTTTAGATTAACCAATCATGTCTTTTTCTACCATATTTATTATTTGTCGTAATAAACCGAAAATGTTTTAAAAAAGCATTAATTTAACTGATTCAATTGCTTACCAATAGCATTTCCTTAAAGACCCCAAGTCCTCCATGTCCATTACCACTATGTGCGTAGCCAGTGATCAGGGTAGTCCATGACACCTCATTCTTCCATTTCATATCATTAAACACCAGACGCGCATTATCCATGCTAATGCAACACGTAGCATACACGTCCATAAGTGAATTTTCAACGTAAATAGACCCTTCCAAGCCTTCCTTTATAGCCATCCCATGAACCAAAGCCCCATTCGAAAGGCACTTCATGCCCTTACAAGCTTTTAAAACGCTCGATAAAGTAAACGCATTTGGGCTTACTTCATTTCTCACCATTTCAACGAACATGGTCCATGCTTGATTGTGACAATTAAAAGACGTGTATCCAGCAATCATGACAGTCCACGAAACCACGTCTCTTTCGGGCATTTCATCGAACAGTGTGCGTGCTTCTTCTATTAGGCCTTCATCGAAATATGACTTAATGAGATTAGTGGCTAAAATGGAGGGTCCCTTTGGTATTAAGGGTGGGTCTGATTGGAGAGAGGGTTTCTTCACGGATTGAAGAGATTGTTTTATTATGGGCGGGATTTTATGGCAGTGAAAAGTGGCGGCATGTGATAGCAGTCTTTTAGTTCTCATGAAATAGAAAGCTCTTTTTGGCGGGACTGACCATGGAGAGTAGAAGGCCCCGAGGTTTAATAAAAGAGCAATATCTTTTTTCCCATGTGGGTGGTAAAAGGTCAAACCTTTAATTTTGTAAAAGCCACATTAATTAAGAAATTTTTTCTTTTCCTGTTGTGATAAATCATCTTCTAATCCATGTGGGGCATAATTAATTCATTTCATGGACACATATTTATGAGAATGACGAAGGCTTTCCTAAATTTTCACATTATCATGAAATGGCCATAATTCAATTTCAAGGTTGAGGCATAAAGTGTTCTGTAAACCGAATCCACGAGAAGCAAGATAGCAACAAAGACAACCAATTCAATAATAAGATTCAGTCCACTGTTTATAATGTAAAACAAATGTGAATACATAACAATTGTTTGACAAAATATATACATAAAGATGAACCTGGGAAATTCATTATAATATCATGAAGCTCCCTCTACAGTCTACACTGTCGTTCCAAAAGCATCATCGACGATGGGATGAATATAAAATACACTAAATGATTGTTGGTAAACCCCCCCCCAACAAAAAAAAAAAAAAAAAAAAAATAAAAAGATTATGTATGTGTTACTCTTTGAGGTTTGAGTATGGTCCTTCATCAAAATGATTGTAACTCTGCGCTAGACGTGTGGCTGTACAATGCAAAAGGCACCCGTGAAAAAGTGGTGTCCTGCTAGACAAGAATTTGAGACTTTGCAGCACCGCGAGAGCATTTCTTCCGCCCACTCTTGCTAAGTGCACAAACACAGATCTCAAGAAGTTCATAATCCTCCTCCCAGAATAAGACAGAAGCCATTTCTGGATTCTCCACAAGCATTTTGGAAGTCAGGAACCCAGCAATAGTCCATGTCTGGAAAAGTCGGGATTGTTTTCCTATAAACCTCCCTGTTCGCGTATCATAATATTCAGGCCAATGATCAAGTGGAAGCCTATTCTCAGCCAAGCCAACTGCCTTCTGAGCTAACCCAAATCTTCCCATCTTGATGCATGCCAACGTGAACTGAAAATGAAGCAACCATAATAGGAAAAAATAAAAATCTGGTCAAGGAAATTGCAAACACCTACAATGCCCATAATCCAGGATATTAGTTTGAATATACAATCAGAGCAATTATCCTGCCATATCTTGCTTGTCATTGCCATCTACTTTTGACATCAATATGTCATTGAGTAAAATTGGCTGACTTAACAAATGAACCAAAAGGAATCCAAGAGAAAGGGGAGTGGAACTTCTAGGCAGAAAAATTCCCATACAAATGGAATAAAGGGGGATTGAGCATAAAAAGAGATAATCTATCAGAGGACCCTGCGACAAATAGTTGTTTATCAACATTGTGGCCACTAATTCTACACGTACGGGCATTACAACAGCAAATTCATAGTTAAATCTGTATGTGCTGAGCATTCCTCAAAAAGCCAAAATAATACATGTAAGAATATCTGAGCTTACCTGCCATAAAAGGGCTGGCCAAGATCCACCATTATGATACGACCAAGGGCTGCATTGGATCCATCATAAAAATATAATTCAGGGTCAATGAAAATTTCAAATGTCCCACAGGACAATTAGCAGAAGCTATTATCTCAGAAAATCCACTAGAGAAGAAAGATACATGATTTATTTGTGTGTGCATGTCTGCAAGACCAGGGATGGAGAACTCACGTGTTCTTTGGGTCACTTCCAGTGATTATACGCCAGTCTTCTGACTCCAAAGCTGGGTAACATATCTTAAGAGGCATATGCCCAACAAGATCATCCCATTTGGCTTCAATAAGATTTAAGATAGATTCATTTTGTTTTGGTGTACCTAATGATGAAACAATGGACCATAGGTTTCCAAGTGTAAAGAACCTAAAATCCATGTGAGCTGGCTGTAGATTGCCAATGAGATAGCCCCCTTCCTCCGGTATCCAATCCATTAGCCATGAAGGAATCTGTTCGGGATATATATTGAACTTGTTGGTTGCATCCGTGGAATACTCTTCTGTTTTGTATCGATATATCTCATTTATCTTCTTCATGTCCACCCAATAATATTCTCTGATGTGGAATGACAGTGCACTGAGTCTATTATTGATAGCTCGAACTAAATTATTGGATCCGGATCCATCACTAAGTGTAATCATCTCACGGGAGCATCGTAGGGCCGTATAAAACAAGGCCTGCAAAATTATATATGTCAGGTCAACTAAAAGCATTAACAGAGGCAAATTGGAATAATATAATGTCAACATTATTCAGCCACGAGATGACAGATAAAATAAAGTAGAAAAAATATATGGCATGCCATAGGGAAAAGACTCAAAAGGAAAAAACATGGTATTATAGCATATCAATGAACACAAAAATAACTAAGGCAGTAAATAAGACAAAGTACAATATTCTTCTATTACTTCAATGTGCAAGCAAATACTCAGGAATACATGAACCCCCAAAATCCAGTTAAATAAGCAGCACTCAGCAAAAGAACTCACTTGGATCTCAAGGGGGTGACCATGTATACCCATCCGCCGGTCTATCATGCAGGAGCCATCAGTGACTAGTAGAGAAGGAAACATATCAAAACCATCAGCTAAACACAAGTTCATAATCAATTTTATGCCAGTCTGAACATCCACCCTTTCTTGTAAAGCATAGTCACCAGTGATCTTTCCATACGCCCTCAACAGAATAATCCACCACAAACCTATCATCAGAAGAGAAAAGTATAAAAACCAACAAACTTGAGTGTTAATTGATGCTATAATGGAAAAGAAACAAGTAGGAAGAGTCAACAAGATCAGAAGGCAGATAACGCTATAGTGTGACATCTTTACAAACAAATGACACAAATTGAGTAGTATTTGCATCACCATAAAGTTGTAATGTACTAACCAGAATCCACAGGTGCAACACGACCAATTGCTGATTCACCAAAATCTGGATCTAGAACTTCTTCAAACTTATTGCTTTCGAGAGGTACATTTCTAACTTTAAAACTAGCAGGCATCAATCCCTGCCCTGGGCTATAGCAGTCCACTGTTTTCTCCCAGCTCTACCATGAGAAAATGATTGTAAGTTCAAATCTACCATGAGAAAACTATATGGCTACAGTTCGGTAACATGCAATCAATACAAATGGACAACCAAATTAGTAAATAGATAATCAACTCCAGGGAGCAGAGAAGCAAGAAAGTTATAAAATGGCAAACTAATAATAGGAGCAGTTATTATAGTAACAACAACACCCTCCACCTCCCCTGCTAAGAAGAAAAAGAAAATGAATATTTCAACTAGTGATCGCTCATCCCCACCCACTCCATACACACAACCCCAATCACAATGACAGAAAAGCTCATGATATTTCATTGCTGGCGGAAATGAAGATAATTTCCCAAATAAACATAATGAAAAGACAGTGAACATGCAACCACATCAATTAAGCACCAAAATATTAGCACTAAAATATTCTAAATTCCAGCGAGGGAAAAAACTTGCATTTAATAGTCAATCATTGATCAAAAGTGAGCTTCATTTTTGGAAACAAAAATCATTTACTTATGAGGCAATTAGAAACTAGATAAAAACAGAGTTGAGTATCTCTCTTCAGTAACTTTTAAGCAACTTTGCATCAAATATTAGCCATAGCCAAAATCATAAAACTGTCATCCAAAAATGATGTTGTCTCTAAAGATTGTATATTTTTCATATCCCAAGTGAATATAATACTTAATGTTGCACAAAGATGTTATTCAATACCTAACTAGCATATTTAATGAGAAATTCAGTATAAGCTAACATTAAAAAATTCACAATCAAACACAAGTAATGTACAAGATAATTGATACTCAGTTAGTACTCAAGCCAGAAAATAAAATAACAAACTGAAATCAAATGAAAGCAATAAATTGAATAATTAATCATTACCTGCAATTGCAAAGTATGAAGGAGGAAATTCCTGACGATCTCTCCTTCTCCTTTAAGCAAAAAGCCAGAGCTGAAGGCACAAAGTCGCGAATAAACACTTGATCATAATTCAAGGGTTGCTTATCACCAGGATCATTAGCAGCAACGGTCCCTATAGGACTCCCGCAATATGTCACAACAGCTTCTTGCAACAATCTCCATGCCTCCTTT
>JASUUG010000759.1:0-65977 GCA_030449905.1 Luvunga scandens | reverse complement strand
AAGTGCTCCTAGTAAAGCATTTTCGAAGATGATCAACCCAGATTGCCTCAAAATCCGTAATGTGCAACTTCCTGAAGGTCTTGAATATCTCTCTAACAAGTTGCGATTACTTGAATGGCATTTTCCTAGAATCTTTTGCCATCAAATTTGCAATTGGATAGAACATTTGAGCTAACATGTTGCAGCCTCATTGAAGAATTATGGAAGTCGAATCAAAGTAAGATCATTTTATCACTAATTGTTGTTTCAGAGAACAATTGTTGATAATTTTTTAATACTGCCATTCCTTTAAAATGAATTAAGAAAATATCCTTTTTGTTTTCAACAGCTCCTAAACAAGTTAAAAGTCATGAAACTCAGTCATTCACAGCATCTGATTAAGACACCAGACTTTAGGCCCCCAAACTTGGAGGAGTTGATTTTGGAAGGATACAAGGTTGCATGAAATTGACCCATCTGGTGCTTCACAAGAAGGTTATTACATTGAACCTGGAAAGATTGTACAAGTCTCACCACCCTTCCAGGCAATGTTTTTATGAAATTCTTAAGACACTTGTTCTTCTGGTTGCTCAAAATTGATGAAGTTTCCAGAGATTTTGAGAAGAGCAGGGAAGTTTTGTCAGAGCTCTTTCTAGATGGAACTTTTTATTACAGAAGTTCCATCCTCGATAGAACTTCTGACTGGACTTCAATTGTTGAATTTGAGTGGACTGCAAAGATCTAGCGAGACTTCCCAGCAGTATAAAATGGTTTGAAATCTCTCAAAATCCTCTATGTCTCTCTGGCTGCTCTGATCTTGAAAATGTGCCAGAGAATATAGAAAATAGAAAGCTGGAAGAGCTTGATATATGAATGCGCCATAAGGCAACCTCCATTATCTATTTTCCTCCTGAAGAATCTTTAAAGAATCCCTGTTTCGTGGGTGACCCCCATCCTCTACATCACATGGTCTTGGCGCCCCTTTCAATTTGATGTTGCCTCTGTGTGGTTGTGTTCTTTAATAAAATTGGATCTCAGTGACTGTAAGATGAGGAAAGGAGCAATCCCAAGCAAGAGTACTACTTACTTATCTTTTAGAGTGGAGTTATATTGAGTAAAAACAGTTTTGTTTCTCTGCCGGCAAGTAATAGTCAGTCTTTTTAAGCTGAAAGAGCTAGGTTAGAAGATTGCAAAAGGCTTCAGTTCACTGCAACTTCCACCCAACATAGTGAGTGTCAGGTAAATGGTTGTGCATCGTTGGGAAAATTGTCAGATACATTAAAATTATGCAAGTGGGAGTACATAATCATTGATTGCTGATCTGCTTGAAATTGCTTCGCAACAACGATTTAGCGTTGTGAACTACGAAAGAATACCTTGAGGTCAGTCTCACAGTCTCTCAGCTGTGCCAAACATCATGCCTAAAAATCATAATTGAATCTTTTTTTCTTATTTTGGGTTATTTCAGGCAGTGTCAAAATCAAGATTTAGCATTGCTTGGTTCCCCGGTGAAGTAAAATTCCAGAGAGTGGTTCATGTATCAGGAATGATGATGTTCAATAACTCTCATAAGGCCAGATTCTTATGAAAGAATAATAAGGTGGTGGGATACGTTTTTTGCTGTGTTTTCCAAATCCTTAAACGACCATACCACACATGAGTTGCACTGCCATGTGCAAGGTTCTTCCACGGGCTATTTTACTCATTTTGAGAGAAATTTGGTCACGTGTCAGACCTTCATCTTTTGGCCACTCTTATTTGTCTCGTCAGCACTGCTCTGATATTAACTTGGCTTTTTATTCTAATTATGTTGAGTTGTCGTTTCGATCCGAGTCGGGCCCTGATTTCAGAAGTTTAGAGGTGCGGCTTCCATCCTGTTTATATGCACCAAGTGGAGGAGTTTGACCAAACAAAAACCAATGGACTGATCACTGTTTATAATCTTAATGAATTCCATCTGGAACTTTGGTGGTACTGAGATGGTTGTAGCCACAACGTCAAAGCGAAGCCTTACTGAATTTGCTAGGTAGATGTAACGCCATTTTTTTATGAATTTTAGATTGTAGAACTTTATTTTTATTAGAATATATAAGTGGCACTATTACCTCACTATAAGGATTACTCATAGGGTAATTTTTGTAAATACTTATATTTTTCCAAAACCTACTAGGATTTCTTAGACCTATATAAATTCATACTTTTCTTCTTCGTAACCCCTAAGTTCACAACGTTTCTCATTCTCTGCTTTACTCTCTCATTCCTTTGACAGATGGAGAACCTTAAGGATTGGTAAGTCCACCTCTCTATTCTCCACATGTTCACAACGCTTTCTTCTATTCTCTCCTCGCTTTACTTTCTCATTCCTTTGATTAGAGGAGAACCTGCTGGATTGGTAAGTTCTACTCCTCTCTATTCTCCACATGTTTTCTATCTTTCTATTAGGGCTTTTATTTTGCTTAATTTGAGATTGTTACAGACTGATATGCATGATTTAGGATGAGTTTAAATTGTGTTTAGGGTTTTGATTTATTATTGAGTTTTGTTTCTTAATCCTAGACACAATAAACTTACTAGATAATTCTGACAGCATGAATATCTCATAATTAAACATATCTTATTTAATGATTCTTGGCACGAACCTCATCTTCCTTGAAAACTAGACACGTAGGGCTTATGGAATAAATTTTGATTCGTAAAGTTTGAGTTCGTTTTTGATTTTACATGGATTTTCGAAACAGACACTGCTGCACTGAAAAGTGCGATTTTAACAGAATGACTGCCTTCATAAAATTATTTGGGGTATCAAATGAATCGAAAATTTTGGGAATTTTAAAAAGATTTTTATGTGTGTCTAGTATTTCCAGTTTTAATTTCGAAATTTTCCTGATTAATGTATGATTTTATAAAAAATCTCGGAATCCATACTGTCAGTTAAGGCTCTGCAAGGCAGTTTTGAATTTATTAAGAAATAATTAGTTTTAAAGATGTTTTTGAAATCGGATCTTCTTGAAAATTTATTTGAGATACCCATGGATGTCCAGACTGGTTCTGAAAAATATTGTGTCTTTCTAATTTCTAGATTAAGAGTTAAAATTTTAGAGTAATAGCCCGTACGGGTATGAATTAGGAAAAAATTAGGAGGTTGGAATAAGTTGTTAACAGGATTTTCTTGTACTTGTTAAGGTGTTTGAGGCTGTTGGAGACTTAGAAGAGTTTAGATCATTGCTTTTGTCGAGGTAAGTAATTTCATTCTGAATGTACTAGATACTGTATGATTATTATGATACTATTATAAGTAACTTTATTCCTAATGTAGTAGATAAGTATGATTATTTTGATACTAGTATAAGTAAATGGGTTTTTATAGCTCTGAAAATCAACTATTTTTCATAACAAAATTAGTTTGTGTAAATGTTTTCAAATATGAAAATTATGTTATTATATTGGTTTCAATAAAATATTTCAAATGCTTTTAAATATATAATTTATTTTGTTATATGATTACGTTTTTATGATTTTGTTTATAAAACATTTTGCAAGCCCAAATTATTATTATGGACATTTATGAATTTGATACTAATGTTTTGTGTCTCGATACTATTTAAATGATTTATGATTGTACGGGGCCACCTCTTGAGGGCCAAAGCGCTGAAAGCCCACATATAAGTACCGCAAAGTGCCACGATAAGTCATTATATATGAAAGACTCGATTTGAATGTTTTGGCTCATTGTCCGTAGTTATTCTCGATTCGATTCTGATCGTATAACACGATACATATCTGTTCCTGTCAGACCGCGATCTGGGTTTTAATTCTGAGTGTGCACACCGATATTCTGATTTTGTTTCACGGTCACCGACTATATGGTGACACTATGTGACATGAGCTAACTTTGGTTTCTCCGTATATATACTATATGATATGTTTTCTTATATGAATTATGAGCTTTTTGATATTCTAAACTGTTTAGCAAAGTTCTGTCTTTTTTGTTATAATATATATGTTTTGATAAAAAATGGGGCTTGTAATACTTTCGGTACATAGGCCTAGTGTGTTAAGAATGGTTTTACTTCAATGAGTTGATTTGCTCACCCTCACACATTTTGCAGATTAAGATCTTGTTAAGAGATGTGCTATCATTGAGTTAGAGATCGTTTCATATTTTTAATTAGAGAGGAAGATAGACTTTGTTCTTTTTAATTTATTTGTTTATGAACTTGTATATGAGAAGTTTTGAGACTTTTGTTATACCTATGCCTTTAAGAGAGACATCTTTTGAGTTGGATACATGAATTTGTGGATTTATTGATTAAAGCATTTAAGGTTTTTCAGTTTGATTTTTTGGTGAAAGGATTTTGATTAAGAGTAACCTCCTTTCTGTTCGTGCTTCGCATGTGTTGGGTTTGGGGTGTTACAGTAGAAGCCAGTGAAAGTAAAAGTGAAAGTGGCTGCCGTGATGAGGAGGAACCACAATCTAAAAGATTAAGAGAACTTGAATAAAAGTACAAAACCAGCTTAAATTCTCTTGAGTTTATCAGTAAGTGTGCATCTCAATCTCAGTTTATGTTCTTTGAACCAGTTATTTTACTCACTTTTTATTTTTTATTATATCTACTCATGCAAACATATTTTCATGCTAAATTACCAGAACATGCCCTGCTTGGATCAAAAGCAAACAATACCATAAAAAGTTGTGCAGATTGTGCCTTCCATGGATCGGAATTGCATTAGATCAGCTCCTTGAATTTCGTTGAGGTTTGATAATAAAATCCAGTGAGCATGGATGGTGAGAAAATGTGGAAAAATAAATGCACTAGAGTAAAAAGAGAAAGATTGGACAGTTTAGTCAAATCATTTTCCTTTTGGTTGCTGGAATAAAGTGCGGCTCTCAAAATAAAATTTGAAGCCTTGAATTTTGTGATTTCTCATGAGTAATATTAAAGGATTGAAACAAATCCGCTGTTTTATACTGTTAATATATTTTTTCGCGCAGCTTTCTCATTTTTGTGCCCTCACCGTTATTGCACATATATAGTTTGGTAGACGTTTAAGATATTGCTGAAAGTCTCCAATTTTACTACAAGAACAATTTTATTTCTATTTCAATTCAGGGATTTACTATGACTCAGAGGGGCTTTTGAACTCAAATGAGGTGAGGATATTCCATTCCTCCTTTTCGTGCAAAAGACGCCAGATTCAGAGTCAATTATGGTGATTTTTTTCAGCATACTTGAAGGGGCTGGTGTCATAGTTGATGAATTGCATTGCCAGGAGTGAAAAATAAAGTAATTAGCCTAGCTTATTGCAATCTGATTGAATTTTTTTTAATTAACTCAGCCAGCTTATTCTACATCATATACATAGCACTTGAAGTTGATAGATTATTATTATTATTATTATTATTATTTATCATTATTATTATTCTTATAATAGATTCTACAGCACTTCACTGCTACCAAGCATAACTGTGTTTCTAAGCTGGGAAAGTTCGAGTTGCAGGAACGCAAGAAGCTTCAACCTCGGCCTGAACTTCCACCCATTCTATGGACAGTAAATGGTTGTGGTTCGTTGGGAGCATTAACAAATGTGTATAAATTATGCAAGTCAAAGAACTCTTATTTTGGCTGTCCACGGTGTTTAAAATTGCTCGGTTACAATAATTTGGCATTTTCAGTTTTAAAAGAGTATCTTAAGGTCAGCTTTCTCACTCTGTTTCTTTCATATGTGCTATGCCTTCTGTCTAAAAAATTATGTAATGTTATGGAATTTTTTTCTTTTGATTGGAGTCGGGATCAAATCAAAGACTATTCTTTGATAGTCTTTCCTGAAAGTAAAATTCCGGAGAGAATCATATATCAGAATGAGGGTTCTTCAATAACAATGAGAATGCCTCCAGATTCCTGTATTTGCTGTGTTTTTCAAGTCCACAAACATTCATCGACTACCACAGGCAGCATTTCATGTCCCATGCATAAGCTGAAATGCCATTTGAATGTTTCTATTTGTTAATTAACGTGATGTTCAAGTTTCCTTAATCTTAGACATATTAGGAATCTTAGTTTAATATTAAGTCAGATTAGATTAATTCTTTATTGTCAAAGGGTTGAAACTAGTATATATATGTCTCAATTGTAAGACTAAGAGTCCAAAAAAAAATTGAAAACTTTTCTCCTCTCCTCTGTCATATGTGCTTTGTTCTCTTTATTTTTCTGGTTTGTTTGTTCCTTGACACAACTTATTCAAGCAAATAACCAACTTAAAGTGGTATCAGAGCTTGAGATGAAAGGGACTGTACCAAAAAAAATAAAAATTGAAAGGAAAATCTGTTGCTGGAATAATAGTCAGCAAAACAAAATATGAGTGCGCCAAGTACAGCAATTCAACAACAATCATATGTGCCACTCTTTGAGGGTGAGAACTATGATTTTTGGTATGTAAGGATGAGAACTCTTTTCATCTCTATTGATTTATGGGACCTAGTAGAGAAAGGATTTGAAGAACCCGAATCAATAGAAGATTTGTCACAGGCACAGAAAAAAATTTTAAAAGAAAAGCAACAAAGAGATGCCAGTGCTCTTGGAAAAATTCAAAAAGGAGTGTCCAACTCAATTTTTCCAAGAATTATTGGTGCAACAAAAGCAAAGGAGGCACGAGCATATTCTTCACAACGAATTCAAAGGGAACTCAAAAGTAAGAATTTCTAAACTTCAAGATCTCAGAATAGATTTTGAAAATATAAATTTGGAGGAGAATGAAACCATGCAAGAATTTTCAGATAGATTTACAGAACTTGTGAATCAAATGAAAATATATGGTGATCAAATTGAAGGTAAGAAAATAGTTGAAAAAGTACTGATTAGTTTGCCTGAAAATTTTGATCCTATTATTTCTGTTATAGAGGAGGCAAAGATCTTTCTGCAATGACTATTCAAGAATTGATGGGTTCTTTAAAATCGTTCGAACAAAGATTGTTATGACGCTCTGAAAAATCTGTTGAAAGTGCGTTTCAATCTAAGCTTAATTTTAATCAAAGCAATTCTTCAAGAGGTGGTGGACAAGGAAGAGGAAGAGGGAGAGGAAGAGAAGGAAGTGTAGGAAGAGGACAATCAAATTATGATAAAAATCACAAGATGAAGAAGGGTCACAAACGCAACAAAGATGCAATATTTGAAAAAGGGGCAGTCATGTGGACAAAGATTGTTGGATTAAAGGCAAACCTCAATGTCATAATTGCAAAAAATATGGCCACTTAAAAAGGGACTGTTGAAACAAGAACAACCAGTAAGCAAATGTAGCGGAAGAAAAAAAAGGGGATCAAAGTTTATTTTTTGCTTGTCAAAGCACCTTCGAACATAAAAACAATGTTTGGCTTCTTGATAGTGGCTAGAGTAATCATATGACTAGTGATGAAAAAATCTTCTTGGATGTGGATACTTCAATTAAGTCACAAGTAAAGATGGGGAATGGTGCTTTGGTACAAGCAAAAGGAAAAGGGATAATTGGGGTTCAAACTAATGTTGGAATCGAGTATATGCAGGATGTATTACTTGCTCCAGACCTAGAACCAAATTTACTTAGCATAGGACAACTTTTAGAACATGGATACGTGGTTAATTTTGAAGATAATGGCTGCTGTATTTATGATAAAAAAGACAACACGCATCTTATGAAGAAGATGAACATGGAGAAAAATAGAAGCTTTCCTATTGTTTTTAGATATGGGGGAGATATAGCTTTGAAAGTAAACAATCTTGAAGAACCATGGCTGTGGCATAGAAGATTTGGGCATTTAAATTTCCATGGACAGAAATTACTTTCTTAAAATAATATGGTTGCGGGGCTGCCAAGTTGCATTGAAGACAAGGAAGGAGTTTGTGAAGGTTGTGTACTTGGAAAACATCATCGACAGCCTTTTCCAAAAGGAGGTGGATGGAGAGCAAAGAAAGCACTTGAATTAGTTCACATGGATGTTTGTGGACCTATGTCTACACTTTCTCATGGTAAAAATAGGTACTTCATTCTCTTTATTGATGATTTACAAGAATGACTTGGGTATTTTTTATGAAGCAAAAGTCTAAAGTTTTTACCATTTTCAAGAAATTTAAAAACTTTGTTGAAAAACAAAGTGGAAATTATAAAGATTTTGAGAAGTGATAGAGGTAATGAATATAATTCAAGAGAGTTTGATAAGTTTTGTGAAGATGAAGGTGTTGAAAGACAACTTATTGTTGGCTATACTCCACAACAAAATGGGGTATCCGAAAGGAAAAATCAAGCCATGATGGAGATGGCCAAATCAAATGCTTCATGAAAAGGGGCTGCCTAAAACCTTTTGGGGTGAAGTAGTTCATACAACTGTATATTTGATAAATGGGTGCCCAACAAAAGCACTTCAAAATCAAACACCAATTGAAGCTTGGGCAAAAGAAAGCTGTCGGTGAGACATCTCAAAGTATTTGGCTATATTTGCTACTCACAAGTTCCAAAAGAAAAGAGACATAAACTTAATGAGACAAGTGAAAAGTCAATTTTTACAGGCTATAGGTTGTATAGTTTAAAGACTAACAAGATTGTCATAAGTTGTGATGTGTTATTTGATGAAAAAGCCACATGGAATCAGGAACAAAGTAAAGGTCAACGAAAGGTTATTAATGTTGAAGAAATTAAAAAACAATCGAACCTTGATATTGAAAATAGTGAAAATTCACCTCAACTATCTCCACTATCAAGTCCATTATCGAAATAAAGTGACTCATCAAGTTTATCTACAAGTCCAAGAAAAATGAAGAGTTTGGCTGACATTTATGCGAGATGCAACTTTTGTGTCTTTGAACTTGAAAATTTTGAGCAAGCCATAGAAGATGAAGCTTGGAGAAAATCCATGCAAGAAGAAATTGATGCCATTGTGAAGAATAAAACATGGCAACTTGTTGAGAGACCAATTAACAACAAAATAATTGGAGTAAAATGGGTTTATAGAGTGAAACATAATTCCGACAAAAGCGTACTGAGAAACAAAGCAAGAGTGTGGCTAAGGTTTATTCACAACATCCTGGTATTGATTACAATGAAACTTTTGCTCCGGTTGCTCGGTTTGACACCATACGAACTCTTATTGCAGTGGCTGCACAAAGTGGCTAGTTACTACATCAACTTAATGTTAAATCAACATTCTTGAATGGAGAATTGGAAGAAGACATTTATGTTGAACAACATCAAGGCTTCCTTGTTAGCAGAGAAGAACGTAAGGTATACAAGCTTAAAAAAGCTTTGTATGGCCTCAAACAAGGTCCGAGAGCTTGGCACACTCAGATTGATGGCTATTTTCTAGAAAAAGGATTCAACAAAAGCAAAAGCGAACCCACCTTATACGTGAAATGCCAAGGTATGTCTGACATTCTTATTATTGCTCTTTATGTTGATGACTTGATTTTTATGGGCAACAATGGGAATAGAATTCGAAATGAAGATGATGAAAAAATATGAAATGAGTGACATGGGTATGTTGCATTATTTTCTTGGCTTTGAAATTTTTCAAGAAGATAATGGAGTATTTATTTTCCAAAAGAAATATTCTGAACATATTCTTAAGAAATTTGGGATGTATGGCTACAATCTAGTTTCAACACCTCTTATAGTAACTGAAAAATTAATTAAGGAAGATAAAGGGATGAAGATTGATGAGACTCGATATAGAAGCTTAATAGGAAACTTATTTTATCTCACAGCCACAAGACCTGACATCACTTTTACTACAAGTTTGCTGTCAAGATTTATGCAAGCACCTAGCCATATTCATCTTGGAGCAGTAAGAAGAGTGCTAAGATGCTTACTAGGCACAATGAATTATGCCTTGAAATTTAATGGAGATATAGATGTCAATTTAATTGGTTTTTATGATAGTGATTGGGGTGGCTGTCTTGATGATTTGAAAAGCACTTCATGTTATGCTTTTTCACTTGGTTCTGGCATAATTTCTTGGGCATCAAAGAAGCAACAAACAGTGGCATTATCCATAATTGAAGCTGAGTATATTTCAGCATCATTGGCAACTTCTCAAGCTATTTGGCTACGAAGAATTGTAGAAGATATTCGAGGAAAGCATGATGAAGGTACAAAATTATTTTCTGACAACAAATCAGCTATAGACATGGCAAAGAATTTAGTTTATCATCGTAGAACAAGGCACATAAGCATCAAATATCATTTCATATGAGAAGCAATTGGCAATAGAGACATTCAAACTTAAGCATTGCAAGTCCGAAGAGCGGTGGGTGACATATTCACAAAGGCTTTGCCAAAAGTGAAATTCCATCAACTAAGAGAGCTTTTAGAAGTTAAAGAACATCACATTAAGAGGAGAATGTTAATTAATGTGATGTTCAAGTTTCCTTAATCTTAGTCATATTAGGAATCCTAGTTTAATATTAAGTCGATTAGATTAATTCCTTATTGTTAAAGAATCGAGGCTAGTATATATATGTCTCAATTTTAAGAATAAGAGTTTAAAAAAAAAATGAAAACTTTTCTCCTCTCCTCTGTCTTATGTGTTGTGTTCTCTTTTATTTTTCTGGTTTATTTATTCCTTGACATAACTTGTTCAAGCAAATAACCAACACTATTCTAGAGACATCGAATAAAGAGCATTCTCCGAAAATCATCAGTAAGTTTGCATCTTAATGATACTTCTTCTAATTTTTATGTCTATTGTTCACGATAGACTGTTATAAATAACTAGTTTACATTAAATTAAGTTGATTGGCACAAGTTTTTTTATTTTTTTTTAAAAAAGGTAAAGAGTCATGATGTATCTACTCACATTTTTTTTTATTTCATGTTTAGCTACCAGAAACTGCTTTGCTTGGATCAAAGGCAAACAATGCCTATAAGATGTTCAGAATGTTCCTACAGTTTCATCAAATCAAATTTGCATTCGTGCTTAATCAAACTACTACCTTCCTGGAAATTCTTTGAGGTTTTTTAATAAATTCCAATGACTTGCAAATGCCTACTTGCTATGAATTTCGTGGACTCAAATAATGTTTGATAAGAATACTTGAATGGATTAAGTGTATACAATGTCATGCGGATGTTTAGGTTGATTTTTGTTACAACTCACCTCCACAAGCAATACTTGGTCTGCTTAAACTACAAATGGCCGAATGACTATTTCTTTGGTTGGTAGAATTTCTTATTAATGGGTAGTTTATTCATTTTACTTGGTTTTGCCTTAAGTCTATGTCTACGGGTAAAGATAGAAAGATAATTGTTTGGGAAGAAATAGAAGGCTCTGTGATAGGAAGCCACATGTCGATATTTCGATGTTGGCTTGTGAAAGTTACCCTAGGTGTGCTGAATTGTACCTAAGATGCCTAAAGTGTTCGAAAGGGTACCTAAGGTACTCGGAGCACCCAAGATATTTTGAAAGGTACCTGGGTTACACCACGTTAGGGTAGAAATATAAAAAAATATCTACAAAAGGGTCAAGAGATGAAAGGAGCACAAAATCTCAAAAAAATCTACTTATTTTCTATCAAAAAATAAGGAATTAGTGATGAAATACCAACCTGTAAAAAAGGGGACAGCGGCCTGTTATGCCAGCAAATAAGCCAAAAGGTTTTTGTTAGGATAGTGAGGACAACTTGTATTTTCCTACCACACTCCTAAATCTTCAACAGCTTTAGCAGAGGTACGCGGGACCACGCCACAATGATAGACACGTATATACCCTTAAAACTTGCTTTCCAAGCATATTTTTGAAACTTTCAAGCCACCACACGTGTAAAGAATAAGAATATTCTTAACATGATAATAAGGAATGCCAATAAAATGATGCCAAGTGGCACGACAGTCAAGGTACTCCATATATAAGATACTTAGGTTTTTTTTAATTATTTTTCAATAAGACAACTAACACTCTCACACACGAAAGAGGCTAAGGTTTGTTCCACCTCCATCTATTATTGCAGAGAGCTAGCAAGCTCTCTAACCTGAGATAACCCAACTTTAACTTGACCATCGGAGTGTGGTCCCCGGCTCCACCTCTGACCCCTTGCTTGTTGTTTTGCTGGTCTAAGATGGCTCGATGAAGCTTTTTAAAGCTGGACCTCACCTCTCACCTTACCCATCGTGTTATTCGCCCAATACTCTTTGAAAACCCTAAAGCAACCCGTACTTTTTGAACAAGCGTGGTACCCTCTTTTTCAAATAAAAATAAATTTATTGTTCTTAGTTTGGTTTTGTGGCCTTCATTCCCATACCTAAAATCCACTTAAAATAATTGGTGCCATCTGTCAGAGCACAACAAAAGCCTTCTCACAAAGATCTTAAGCTTGTTGGAGCGTGTGTTTATACAACCATGGCACTGACGTACCCACGACAATATAATATTGGATCACGGGAGACTAGGAGACTCAAGAAGACCATAGTGATGATAAAAAGGGTGATTCAACAAGGAGGGAACTCTATCTTGACAAAGGGAAAACTGTCAAACAATCAACTAGTATTCACGTCGACAAAAAGCCCTTCACTAACAAACACTTTGAAGATTTAGCCCACGTAATCCTTAGAGCAGTGGGATCTCAAGTACTTGAATTAGTCGCGTCTTTGGTGATTCGAGATACCCCACCTTCACGGGGTGAGAAATAAATCATACCATGATTTGACATTCCTAAAGGTAATAGAGCAAATTACTGGCTGTTGAGCACCTGTTCAAAGTTCCAAACTGACGGTTCTAGAGAGGAACAATCCATCACCTCATGTCATTCTCGTAGTAGCCAGGGTATGAACCTCACATAAAAGGCTCAATAAGATCTCTGCCATAAGTTGAACGCCAAAAGAGCCTCCTAAACAACAACGAAAAAGATAGAGTACTCTGGTGCACCCGGGGTACCCCGAGAGTTCATGGAAAAGATGGAGTACTTTGAAGCTTAAGTAAGGCTCTTCTTTGAAAAGTAAAATGTCATTAGTGCTCCAACACTAGTAAAACATAATTCACCAATCACCAAGGAGATTTGGATGGCAGCCTCTTGGAAGCCTTTACTATGCCTCAAATACCACAATACTTGGGTACTTCAAACCCGTAAAGCATATCAAGTCAGACGTGGCGGATGTTGATTAAGGGTGTAGATGACTGCGCTATGTGTCGGATATTCTCGCACACCCTTACTGGTACTGTTAAATTGTGATTTACATCGTTGAAGGCAGGTAGTGTATCCTCTTTACACCAGCTTATCATGGAATTAATTCATGAGTTTGGACACGTTGCCTCCTCAAATCAAGCAGCATCTAAGCCTGCCGTTATTAAACAAGGTGGATTCGAACCTTTGGCTGAGTATGTGAGCCATTTTCACCAAGAGGTATTGCGAACCGAGGCATTTGGTCAACAACACACACTGATCCATTTTGAGAAAAACTTGTAATTGGGCATGTTATGGTGTTCTTTTCGAAAGAAACACTTACTTTCATATGGGGAAGCTAGCTCACAAACCTTATAATAGATAGAGATAGATGAGAAATGTCACTTGAAGTGAGAAAAAGACAAAGTGGAGGTCGCAAGAAACAAAGAAAGCCAAAAAGGCAAGACCCTGCACAGAACAATATCTTGGGTATGCAACCCACCTCATCTTTTTAACGATAGGAGAGGAATCCATGTACTTAGAGTACCTTGGGTACCACCGTTTGTAAAGCTGCCACATCTAGAAAGACACGAATCTCCTCAGAAACCTCGATATGATTTCTTTAACCCTTTGAATCACTCTTATGAACATATATTCTACAAGATTAGAGAATCAGGCTTACTTCGCTAGCCAAAGCCAACACAGAAATACCCCAATATGAAGCGCAACTTAAAATCTTGTGAGTTTCATGAGGATTGGCTATAACACTACCGAGTGATATAGCCTATGTGAGGAGATTGAATCTTCAATCATGAGTGGGTACCTCAAGGAGTTTGTGGCAAATATGCGTCAAACTAGAAAATCTATAGATAAAGACCGTAGTAAACAGATCACTCGCTCTAGTGCTAAACCCAAGGTACGCCATGGTTTCAAGAAAGGGGTTTATGTTTGAATGATAACAGACGGTCTTAGCTTGGCTAGTGGGTCGAGAAAGGCCATTAAAAGTTATAGCAAGTTGGCAATCTTGAGTGCTCTTACTAGTATGGGAATACACTTTACTCATCAGCATTTGTCTTGGGTACTTGAGGTACCCCACCATCCCATCCCGATACTCTTTACAAAGAAAGTTATAGACGATATCTCTTACCTTCATGATGATGGTTTGGTTATAAAACTAAAAGTTGTCACTTGTGGACACCGGCAGTTCCATTGACATCATCATTAAATGTGCTCTAGACCAATTGCTAATTGAATTGCCAAATATCGCACCATGTGACACACCCCTCTTTGGTTTTATCGAAGATATGGTCATCCCCAAGGGCATTATCACGTTTCTTGTTACAATTGGTAGAGTACCCCACTAGGTTGTCGATATGATTGATTTTCTTATTGTGGATCGCCTGGGTGCCTATAATATTATTTTGGGAGGGCCCTTCCTAGTGGCAACAAAAACGACAATCTTTATGCATTACCTCGTCATGAAGATTCCAACCGCAAGGGAAGTTATCACCATAAACGATGACCAGCAATTAGCTCGAGTATGCTATTCTGCCGCCTCTAAGGTGGATTTCTAGATTGCAACCAATGTCACCTTACTGAGGTACCCTGCCTTTATCACATCGTCCGCTCACTTAACTAAACGAGCACTTTCCGGGCAATGAAGAGTCGCACCAATAAAAACCCCAAAATAAGTAGAAATGGAGTCAATGAGGTGGATGCAGAATCGTGGTGTATCTAGGTACCCCGAAACCTAATGTAGAATCAATTGGAGGATTGGAGGTACCTTAAAATCCTCGTGCATCAAGGAGAAAAATTCGGTATACTAGTTGAAGACTTTGTTCTGTTTTGATCCAGAATGATGACCCAAGAACATAGTTAAAGTCGGCTCTAGCCTCCCGAGCAACATCGAGAGCAACTTATTGGTTTCTTAAAGGAAAATCATGATGTGTTCGCTTGGTCTTATAGAGATATGTCGGGTATCTCACTTTCAAGTTCTTGTCATAAGCTCGATGTCAATCCTCATCATAAACCTCAAGCGGTGAAGAACTTTCAATCAAGAGCACTATGACATCATTGAGTAAGAAATGGATCGCTTATTAGCGATTGGGTTCATCGGGAGGCGGTGTACCCGATCGGTGTCTAATGTTGTCTTGTTAAAAAGGCCAGTGGGAAATGGCGCATATGTGTTGATTTTTATAGATTTGAACAAGTCTTGCCCCAAGGATAGTTTTCCACTTCCAAGGGTAGATCAACTAGTTGATGCCCGATTAGACACGAAATGCTTAGCTTCATAGATGCCTTTTTCAGTACAATCAAATTTGAATGCACGACCTTGACCAAGAAAAGATGGCTTTCATCACTAATCATGGATTGTATTGTTACAAGGTAATGATTTTTGGTTTGGAGAATGTTAGCGCCACTTATTAGCTCTTGGTGAACAAAATCTTCAAGGAACAAATTAGGCAGACTGATGAGCTGTATATTGACGATTGATCATGAAATTTTTGCACGACAACAATCACGCTGGGCACCTCAAAGACATTTTCAGTGTGTTAAAGAAACACTAAATGTGCCTTAACCCTGAAAAATGTGCAGTTGGGGTTACCTTTGATAAATTTCTCAAGTTCATGGTACAACAGTAGGGGATTGATGCCAACCTTGAAAAAATCCAAGCTGTTCTGGATATGAGGTCGCCACGCACCATTTGTTATAGTGCATTTTATGCACTAGTTTTGCATTGTTTACTCCCTTTAATATCAATGTTTTGCACTTAATAGTTGTAATTTACTTGTGTTTTATTTTTGTAGGTGTGATTCTATTGATTGGTGCTAAATTGAGATACAAGATGATGTTTGAGGATGAATTGACTTTCTAGAGAAATTCTAAATTTCAGAAGAAGTTTGTTGATAAGCCGTGGGCGCGTGCTATCAACTGTGGACTTGACGTTTTTATTTTAACGTGTTTTATCTTTTTATTACTCTTGTAATTTTAGATAAGATTTTAGATATTTTTATCTTTATCCTTTTTAAGAGAACTATAAAAATAGGAGATAAAGGAGGAGGGGATGAGAATTAGAATTGGATTATTAATTATTTTTATCTTTTTTAGGGTTTTCTCTTTTTCTCCATGAGGAACTAAACTCATTTTTCTGGTTGAAGGTTAATGAAGCTTTGATTCACCATTACTGTGAGATCTTTCTTGTGCTTTTAATTGTTTTATTGCTTTTTGGATATTTGTTTATTCTCTAAATTATTGTCATGATTATGTTTGTTAATTAGATAATTGGCCACTATTTAATTATCAATTTAATCTATTTCCAATTGAAAGATTCATCGTATGAAGATTTTGATGTTTGTGGCAAATAACATAGCAGTGCGTTGTGTTATGAGAATAAATAATCTAATTTAAATGAACCATTGTATGCGTTTGTTAATTAGGATTTGGGTCTCTCTAGTTTTTCAGGCTGTCAATTGATTAAATCTTATGATCGTATCTAGGATTGTTTATTGATTAGAGAAATAACCAATGGTCGTACCTTGGTTATTGACTAATTAAGGAGAGATTGGCTATTGGATTGTCTCGAGAGTATAAGTGGTTTATTCATAAGCAGCAATGATTTATAGTTGTATCGATGATCAGTAGTCGAATCAAAGCTAAGTTAATTCCTTCAACCAGAGTTTTTCCATTTTGAATTATACCTTTAATTTGCATTCTTATTAATTTAAATGGATTTTCATTATTTTCAGCAATCCCCCCATTTACATTTTCATTTTAAAAAGGATTTAATAATTACTACCTCTCGTGGACACAACCCCGCTTTTCAATCACTATACACAATCTTATTTAGAGTAGGTATTTATATTTGCTGGCTTCGACACCCATCAAATTTTGGCGCCGTTGCCAGGGATTGGTGTCATTTATTTAATCCTTTTTACGTTTTACTTGGTTTATGGTTCGTTCTTCTCGTACAAGTACAATTTCGTTTGATCCTAAAATCGAGAAGACAACTCACCGGCTAAGACTACAGCCAAGCGAGATAAGCAACAATCCTCGTCGCTTTGCTTTCTAAAACAGATATCTGATGTTTGATTTTGTTGAATCATCTAGCAATTTTGAAGAACAAGTTATGGATAGAGCTGTGCCTGCAGAAAGAACTCTTAGAGAGTTAGTTGAACCAGATTTGAATCAACAACCACTTTGCATTCAATATGCGGACTTGGAGGTAAACTTTGAATTAAAATCTGGTCTTATTCATTTATTGCCCAAGTTTCACGGTTTTGCAGGTGAAGATCCTCATAAACATCTCAAGGAGTTTCATGTTGTGTGTTCAAACATGAGGCCTCAAGGTGTAACTGAAGAGTAGATTAAGTTGCGAGCTTTTCCTTTCTCTTTAGATGGGCTAGCTAAAGATTGGTTGTATTACTTGCCTCCTGGATCAATTACAACATGGAATGATCTGAAGAAGCAGTTCCTCGAAAAATATTTTCCTGCTTCAAGAGCTGCCAACATTAGAAAAGATATTTGTGGTATTAGACAACTTCATGGGGAGACTTTGTATGAGTATTTGGAGCGATTTAAACAATTGTGTGGCAGTTGTCCTCAGCATCAGATTTCTGATCAACTTCTCATTCAATACTTTTACGAAGGACTTTCATTGATGGATAAGAGTATGATAGATGCTGCTAGTGGAGGTGTGTTGGTGAACAAGACCCTTACTCAAGCAAGGGAGTTTATCTCAAACATGGCTGCCAATGCTCAATAATTTGGCAATAGACAAGATCTCACTTCAAGGAAAGTGAGTAAGGTAAGTACTTCTTCTATTGATCAACGTTTAGATAAACTTACCTCTCTTGTGGAAAAGTTTGTTGTAGGCAATGTGCAACAGGTAAAGACATGTGGCATTTGTTCCAATATGGGTGATTCAACTGATATGTGTTCTACACTTCAAGAAAAATCCTTCGAACAAGCAAATGCAGTTGGAGGATTTCCGGGCATGCCTCAGAGGAGATGATCCTTATGCACAAACATATAACCCAGGATGGAAAGATCATCCCAACTTCAGCTATGGAGTTAAGCCGTCGAGATTTCCACAACAAAACCCACCAAGACAACAATTTCAACTGGTTCCTCCTCAGTCAAACTCCAAGTCAGGTATGTCTCTTGAAGAGATTGTTAAATCACTTGCAACTAACACTTAACAATTTCAGCAGGCAACTACAACAAGCATTCAGAATTTGGAGAACCAAATGAGCCAACTGGCGACTACAGTGAGCCGTTTAAAGTCTCAAGTATCAGGGAGATTGCCTTCACAACCTGAGTTGAATCCAAAGCAAAACGTTAGTGCTGTCATTCTTAGAAGTGGGGAGGAGTTGCAAGAGCCTAGCAAGAAAGTGACAAAGCACTTAGAAAAAGAGCTTGAGAAGGAGAAATCTCAAGATGCGCAACCCAGCAAAGAGAAACCCCTACCTGTGGTGATACCTCCTCCGTTTCCAAGTCGATTTGCAAAATCGAAGAAGGAAGAACAAAAGAGAGACATCCTTGAGACATTTTGCAAGGTTGAGGTAAATATTCCTTTACTATATGCTATAAAATAAATACCTCGTTATGCTAAATTTCTTAAGGAACTTTGCACCTTCAAGAGGAAGTTGAGAGGAGATTAAAGAGTTCACATGGGGGAGAATGTTTCTGCCATTCTCTAAAAGAAACTACCTCCTAAGTGCAAGGATCCATGTATGTTTACTATCCCTTGCAAAATTGGTAGTGTTAGAGTTGAGAAGGCTATGTTAGATCTAGGAGCTTCTATTAATGTCATGCCTCGTTCCATTTATTCATCTTTGAATGTTGGTCCATTGAAAGAAACTGGTGTGATAATTCAACTAGCTGATAGGTCTAGTGCATATCCTGATAGGGTATTAGAAGATGTCTTAGTTCAAGTTAATGAGTTGGTTTTTCCTGCTGATTTTTATGTACTTGATATGGAAGAGGATAACTCTTCTAATTCTGTTCCAATTTTGTTAGGAAGGCCTTTTCTTAAGACTGTTAGGACTAAAATAGATATACATAAAGAGACTCTTACTATGGAATTTGATGGAGAGGTTATAGAGTTCAATATGAATGATGCCATGAAATATCCTAGGGATGAACAGTCATTATTTTCTGTGAATGTTATTGATCCTTTAGTACAGGAAGTTTTTGATTTGGACGTTGAAGATTCATTGGTAATTGCTTCAAACAACAGCTTGGGCATCAAAGGATTGCAAAAGGATGAAAGAGAGTTTGTTTTAAATTCTGCATTGCAAGAGTTGGAGGAGATTTGAAATGAGTCCTACGAGAGCTCACGACTTTACAAGGAGAGGATGAAAACATTTCATGACAAAATGATTTTGAGGAAAAAGTTTTCTATTGGTCAAAAAGTTCTTCTTTTTCATTCTAAACTTAAACGTTTTCATAGTAAATTAAGCTCTCGATGGGTTGGACCTTTTATTATTACTAATGTTTTTCCTCATGGTGCAGTCGAGATTCAGAGTTTGACCTCTGAAAAAATTTTTAAAGTTAATGGTCATCGCTTAAAACCTTTTTATGAAGGTTTTTCGGTGAATATTGCGGAGGAAATGACTCTTGAGAGTCCCATTTATGGAGATTGAGTAATGAATATGTCTAGCCAAAGACATAAAACAAAGGCGCTTTTTTGGAGGCAACCCAAAGTTTTTAATGTTTATTTTAAATTTTTTTGCATTTTTGGTTTTTTGTTTTAATTTAGATTTTTTAAAATAATATCTATGCTTATTTTGGCCAGAAGAATTTTTTTGTTAAGGCATGCCCACGCCTTAACTAATAAGTACTTCTGCTTTTAATTTATTACGGTAGTTATTAAGGCTTGCCCATGTGCTTAATAAAAAAGTTCTTCTGTAATTTTTAGAGTTTCAAGTGTTTATTTTAGCTTTTATTTTGTAGTTTTTATTTTTAATTTTATTCTAGTATAAAAAAAATTGATTTTGTGCTTCAATTTTCAGCAACCACAAGCCGTTTTCATCACTCTCCACGAACGATTTGCAGCGCCTCTCAACGATTTTCAGCCGCGATCTAGTCCAGCAATCTTCACAACTTCCAACCGCGTCCAGACCCAATCCAGCATTCACGAGTTCCAGCCGACCACGATCCGCGCTACCAGCCACGTTTCAGCTGCGACATCTCCCTCCAGATCTATTCCAGCTACACTCAAATCCACTCCAGTTCCAGTAACCCGTGACCCACGATCCACTCCACATCCAGCAAATGTAACTCGCCCAAAATCCACGCCAAGCAATCCGCGTCCAGATCTGTACACGAAATCCAGCCGTTCAGATCCGTTCCAGCCGACCCACAACCCACGAGATCCATCACGTCCAAAGTTCCAGCTACGACGTTCCAACAGCGCCCGCAACCCGTTAAAGCTCCAGGTCCCATTTCCAGCCGCCTCTCCACAATCCACGATTTACAAGCCACTCCGATTAAGTTCCAGTAGCTGTGACGACCACTCTCATTGCTTCAAAGTTCCAGCTGCTGCCAACTACCTTCGATTCACCCCCACCCCACACAAACCCGTGAGTTCCAACAATGCCAAAGAGGAAAGCAACAACTTCCAAGTCACCAATGGTTAAAAAGAAAACTATCGTGAAAGAATCCAAGATTGCCGCTTCCACCATGGTGCCATGGAACGTAGTTTCTAATTCGCGCCAAGTAGTGAAAAAGAGATCGAAACATGGAAAGGGGAAAAGTGTTTTGACGCTTGCTAAATCCAATCTTGGAGGGTGCCTCACATTCATGACTCAAGAAGAGAAAGAGAGGTGTGGTTGAATTCAAGGCGGGAAAATTCTAGTTTACTGAACCAAGACCCACTCAACTTCCAAAGAAACTTTATGCTAAGAGTGGTTTCCCCTCTGACGATGATGAGTGTTGTGCAAATTTTATTGAACTCGCAAGTGCACGAATCTATTGTAGAATAGATTAATGGTGACGAGTGTCGATCCCACGAGGAGGTGGATTTTAATTATGTGTAGAATTAATTTTCTGAGTTGGTGGTTGGATTTATAATGACAATTATGTAGGCAATGTATTAATTTGAATTAAAGCTATTGGAATAAACTATTAAAATAAAATGCTTGGATCTCCGGATCTGTCTCAACATGTACCATCGGCTTAATATTCATTATTAGTACCAATTAAATCATGAAGGGGGAACTTCCACTCATCATGAACCACACTTTAATAGATATGGTGCTAAGGGCTTCCCGTGCCAAATAGTAATAACCTTGCTTGGGGAGGCGGTTATTCCAGTAGATATCCGCACAAGATTATTACTATCCTGTCTCACGAAAAGTCAAAACAACCACATAAATTAAAGGGGAAGGAAAAGTAAATTTACCAAATTAAGCCCATGGAGCATGTTGAGACTTCACCTTCAACCCAAGCTTGAAAGGAAATTAGCCACTCATATTTGAACTAGGGGTAAAATGGGAATTTTATTAAAATACGTAGAAAATACAAGATGGAGATGGAATTAGAGAAAATGGAGTCCAAAAATGGATTCAGGGGTGTCAAATTGGGGAGCCCCTTTTATAGATAAACCGAGTAAATCATGGCCATGGATTAAAACAATTTGGGCGCTCGAGATTGCGCCACGTGGCAAGTTCCTATTGATGGAACACATCATCGTGGGCTGTTATTCTGTGTATATGCATGTACCGCATACACGTTTTTTTCGATCCACTAATATTCTGCCACGTCACCGGTCAACATTTTTGGTTCATAGGATCATGACACGCCATCGATCCAACGCCACATCATCATCATCAATGCTACGTAAGCGGTCAATGCCACATCATTCGTCCAATCAAATGCCGCCACGTCATCGTATAGTGCCACGCCATCGTCATCGTCTGATGCCAAGCGATACATCTGATACTGATGAACAGTCGCCGAATGCGAAATCGTGTACGATCAGATCAGATATATCAACCGCATCAGTATGTGTGAACAAGATCACCGTATATGTGAACACGATCTCATTTTTCTTTTTATGCTCCTCCTAAGGTTTTCGACTGTCCTGAGTTCAAAAGTGCTGTCCGTTTTTCCATCTGATCTCTCGTTTATTGTGAAATGACCATGATATCCCCTAAAATACATAAAATACTTAATTAAAATAAAACATACATAACTAAATTACAAGGGACTTAAAGACATAAAAATAGGGATGTTAGTAAGACTTGGAGTGTAAAATGATGATTTTCTCCATTATAAATACACACTTTCTAGTACTCAACACACCCCCCAACCAGCTTGTTGCTAGTCCCTAGCAATTTAAGCGAAAACAAAACTGAAACAAATATATATATATATATATTTTTTTTATACTGTGATATTTATTCAATCAGACTAATGATAACAATCAAATAAAAGTATAAGCATTATCTACAGTCTAAAGAAATATCATTCCCACATCAACTCTCCACATGAATCAGTTTAGAAAACTTTGTCACAACTTTAGTAATCGAGTCACTTTTAAGAATGACATACAAACCCCAAAATCTCACTGGTAGTAGTAATACGCTCACAAAGAAATTAAACCCAAAAATAATCACTCCAGTGAATAGTAACTTGAGTGAAAATAATAAAGAAATAATATCACACACTCTCACCAAGGTGACAAAAATATGCCCTCAGCTTAGAAATAGTACGATTTTAATGCTAATCAAACCAATACATTCATCATCTTTTTTTTTTTTTTTTTTTTTTTTTAGTATGCATTGCCACATCTTTTCAACCCATATAACTAGTTTCTATTTCAGACTATAGTTCCCTAAAATCAAGAAGGACTTTTATTAGGACGTAACGTAGGCTAGGGACGTGGCTAACAAAGAAAGGATAATAGGAAAAACAAAATATATGTTTGAAAAATAGAGAACTTTGGAGATTGTAAGGTGATTTTCACTTGATTTTTTTAATTTTTTTTTTATTTTTTTTTTATTTGTAAACATTTTTTTTTTGTTTCTTTTTCTCTTTTTTTTTAGCACCTTTTTTTTTTTTTTAATGCAAAATTATCTCTATTTTCAAACATAAATGGGTGGTGAGAAATACAAAATATAAGGTGATACTCCACATTGGAGTGGGACAAGATAATAGGTTGCCAAAGAAAAAGTCTTTATTTTTACTTTATTATTATTATTTTTTTTTTTTTTAAGGCTCAAAGGGGTTAACTATGGATACATATTAATAGGGTTGGCTAGAAAGGCTCAAACGGACCAAAGATGGCCTTTCTGTCATCTTTTAGGGTTCTAAATAATCTTCCATATCTACTAGTTAGATGGACCTTCGGATGTGGCAACACACACTTTAGTTTTTTTTTTTTTTTTTTTTTTTTTTAACAGAAATTTGGAGATAATGTATAAAGCAATAAACTGCTAAGCTGAATGAAGAATGGGCAAAAAGGGTTACTCTCCAAGAAAAATAACAGGCTCAAAAACTCACTTGGAAATTATTATGACATGTGCATTCTTTCAAGAAACTTATATTTGTCTCCAACATCAACATGTAGAGTAACAAACATGGTGTAACATAACTAAAGACCAAAGATAATACAAATACTAAAATTTGAAAGTTATCATGTCATCTAATTATGAAAAGATCACACAAAACGTTTTTTTTTTTTTTTTTTTTTTTAAAGAAGATGCGTTTAGTCACCGCACTCCATATTCAGCCATCTTCTACTAATATTATTTAACCAAAGTTAGTTTCTAAAATAATATTTAGTAAAAACTTCTCCTAGTTTGAGATATTCCACAATTGTCAACTATTCCCTCCCCCCAACCATAACGAAACATTGTCCTCAATGTTGAAAGAAAATAGGGTTTAAGACATCACCGAGTCTTTGGATCACGAGAAGAAAATATTTACAAGCGGAGAGTTAAATCTAATTTGCACTTCTTATTACGGCCATCAAGTACCATCATTAGTTGGCCATTCCAAAGACAAGGGTCTTGGGATCCGCTCGTCTATAAGCTTGTAATGATCAATTAACTCGTTAGCGATGAGCACAAATAAAGATTTTTTTCATTTGTGAAAGGGATGAAATGGTTTTTATTGCATGGTTAAGAAATGCGATGAAGCCATCATAAAAGTTATTGACATTTAACAAACCGATGGGTTTCTGATGAATGTTCAGATGGGCCCAAGATGCTAATGTGATTAGTGCCTCTAGAGTTGCAAGATCTCCTGGTAGGAAAATAAAAGCATCAGCATGATTTAGCATTTCAGTTATTCTTTCTTGCATACCTGAGACAACTAACTCTTCTCCAGTTGGTGAGTCAGACATACAGCCCAACGGTTTGAGGCTTCTTGGGATGATGCCTAACACTTGGCTCCCTCTGAGATAAACAGCTTCTGAGACTAGTTTTGATAACCCTCGGTCACCTCCTCCATAAACCAGATGCAAATTTCTTTCTGCTATGCGTTGACCAAGATCGATGGCTGCCTCAACGAACTCTTTATGTTTGCCATAGTTAAATCCAGAGTCCACAATAATGTTCATGAATTGTTTATTGGGAGTAGCTGCCATTGGGATGCTTGTCAAAAACAATTTGTGAGTCTAAAAAGAAAAGGTCATATATCAAGGATCTTGGTCACAATTGTTTACAAACAGTATAGGAGGTAAGCAGTCTATGTCAATTAACGCGTAAAGCACATGGCTCGAGAGTCAAAAAGGAAATAGTAAAAGAAAAAGCACTCAATTATTAAAGACAATAATGCAATTGATAAAACAACAGTGAAATAAAACAACAGTAAAATAAAACAACAGTAAAAGGATATTTACAGGTAGTTGTGATTGTGGCTCACATCTTCCTCTGGTTTTACGTCCAGAAACGGCTTGAACGCACTCTATGGGTCGAGGATAGGCTTCCCATCCAGTTTTCTTATAAACTGGCAAACAGGGTCGTTTATAGTCAGATTCCCAAGACTATATCGTGCATGCTCTTTTTGAAATAATGGCCATAACTGGAGAATTGCTCTTTGTACGTATCCACTGGGATGCGTTTCAAGAGACAAAAGGATATCATCCAATGACTCTTTATTCAAGCCATCCCTAATGAATTGAATCTTATCTTCCCTGTTATCAGACATCATTCCGAAAGAACAAGGATTTTTATTGCATTTCATCCTGGCACACTTATGACAATTAACATGAAGTTTTTCAGCTCTTCGTTTTCTCGAGTAATTTCCTTTACCACAACCAGGCATGTATGCAATAAATTTAGGAGGTAACTCACCTGCCAAACGTACCTTGGCCTCGATTAACCAACGGATGTCAGCATGGACGTTATTTCTCATTAGTAATCGCATGCGTCGACCGAGCTTTATAGATCGTAAGGAGGGCATTCTGAGGAAGTGAAGGAAATCGCTTGTGAAGCTTTGCTAGAATCGCGTTTCTGTCCATACCTTCTTCTCAGAATATTAGTTATTATGGGAAACTAAAGTAACCGACTTTGATTGTCACGGAGTACCGTTATCCGCCACTTAACCGGGGTAACAAACTAGAGAACACACAAAAAAGAAAAGAAAAGAAAAGAAAAGAAAAATAATAATCTCACAATTGTCCTCTTATTGAGTTTTCCTCAAGTTCGATTTGGGTTTCGTTGATACCTCCTCAATTTCTTTGAGTTGTCTTTCTAGATCTTCAACGTGGGATACCAACTCCGGAGGTTGTAGCTTCCAAATACGATGCGTTTTACAAAATCGTATCCGCTTCTCGAGATGAGATTGTACACGTTGAAGTTGTCGAGAATGTTCAAGAGAACTCGTCTAGTTGAGGAACACATAATTAGAAGTGATAAAATAAAACTGAATGATTAAATAAACACACTTTCACAATAATTTAAATCACCGAAAAGAAGAAATAAATAAGAAAAATTCTTAATTTAAATTTGGTGGGTCACTCAAATCTATTTCTGCCTTTTTCACGTGGTTGGTACTCTGATATGGCTTCATCTTTGACCATTAACTTTAAAAATTACACCGTTCTTTGGATCCTTAATTTTAATCGCTCCATATGAAAAAACAAATGTGGACTATAAAGGGACCATCCATCGATAGCGAATTTACCCGGAATAAAAGCGCAGTGAGAATTGAATAAAAGTACTTTCGACCTGGTGTGAAAGATTTTCTCATAATTTGCTTGTCATGAAAGACTTTCATTCGCTGTTTGTAAATCTTGGCATTTTTGTATACATCATTACGACTTTCTTCAAGTTCTCGCCAGGTTGTGATTTTCTTTCTAAGTTAGCTTGCGCATGTCAAAGTTGAATTTCTTCACGCCCAAGATGCACAATGCTCAAGTTTTGGTGGTGATTCGATGATGGACTCAATTTCTTCTCTCGATGGTGCTAGTTGTTCCACTCTTGACTTCCATTTGTTAATGTCCATGGATGGTCTTTGAATCAAGTAAGGCGTTAACCTCATCTATTGATCTCACAATATCAAAATTCAAACCAAAGTGAGTTAAACATTTTTGTAAAGGGTCATCACTAAGATTTGAAAGAAAAGTATTATCAACTAATTCTTCGATTAAATCCACATCAACAATTTCATCATCTGCATTGGGAGGTTGTTTGGCGATGTTGAAGATATTTAGCTCCATGGTCATATTGCCAAAGGACAACTGCATATTTCCAGTCCTGCATTGAATGTGAGCATCGGCAGTTGCCAAGAAAGGTCGTCCTAGGATAATAGGGATCTGCTTCCTTGAATCCTGGACTGGTTGAGTGTCAATTACAATGAAATCAACAGAAAATAAAACTTATCTACCTGTATAAGACGCCCTCCACAATACCACGAGGTTTTTTCATGGACCGATCTGCAAGCTGTAACACCACTGGAGTTGGGTGTAATTCTCCCAGTCCAAGTTTCATAAATACTGAGTAGGGCAACAGATTTACACTAGCTCCTAAGTCCAACAAAGCATTCTCAATTGTGTGGTTCCCTATACTACATGAGATAGTGGGGGAGCCTGGATCTTTGTATTTTAGAGGAAGTTTGTGTTGGAGTATAGAACTCACATTTTCTGTTAAAAATGCCTTCTTTTGAACATGAATGTTTCTCTTTTTAGTACAAAGGTCTTTAAGAAACTTGGCATAAGATGGCACTTGTTTTATAGCATCAAGCAAAGGGATGTTAACACTTACCTGTTTAAAGATTTCAAAAATCTCACTTGTAGATTTTCCCTTTTTTGCTTTAGCTAACCTCTGAGGAAATGGAGCTTTGGGAACATATTCTCGTGGGTTGGTTTCTTCTTTCTCCTCTGATGATGAGTCTTCTTCATTTACCGGTACAATTTGAGTTGTTTTTGGTACCGGCATCTCCACTTTGTTGTCGACTTCTTTTCCTTTTCGCAAGGTCATGACGGCTTTGACCTGACCTCTCCATGCTTCGAGGTGAACTGGTACTTGCTTCATACACTCCTTTAGGATTTGCACCTGGTTGACTTGGGAATTTACCTTTCTCAACAGTCATTGCCAAGTCCGAATCGACGAAGCAAGTTGTCCCACCATTTTTTCAAGGTTTGAAATTGATTGGGTTTGTGAGTTGAAACCCGCTCTCATCTCATTTCGTAGTTCATCAATGGTGCGGTTTTGTTGCTCGATTTTGGAGTGAATAAGATTCTTGAAACTTTGAAATGCATCCTCCCATGGTCTAGCCGAGAATGGTTTGGGTTATGATTATATGGTCTAAATGGTGGTTGAGAGGCTTGAGGATTTTGAGGAATTGGTTGCATTGGTGGAGCTGGAGCTGGAGCTGTTGGTCCATTCTGTTGGAATCCTTGAGACCATGAAAAATTGGGGTGGTCTCTCCATCCAGGATTATATGTGTTGGAGTAAGGGTTGTAGTTTGATGGCTTTCTCATTACATCTATGGCATTGGCTTGATCCGGTATGAGTCCTGGTCATGTGGCTCGTCATTTAGCAATTGTTAACGATCTTATTTGTCGGAAAGACCTTCAACTATGTCTTTGACTTCTTTAATTTCTGAACTTGACTCGCCAATGTGAACCTCATTCACTCCCTTAACTCTTCTAGTACTCTGAATGAACGACTCCGTTGTTGGGAATTATCTCGCTTGTCGAAGAAATCCCAAATCTCGATGCACTTTTTGACATTAGCTCTCCTCCACTTGTTGCCATTAGCCATTCTTGCACATTTGGCAATAATCCTCCAAAAAGTATTGCATTGGTGCCATTTTTCATATCCATGATGTGGACACTTTAGGAGTAGCCCATTGAATCGCTCCCATGCTTCAAAAATTGCTCGTCTTCTCTTTGGGTAAACTCAAATTTCCTGCGAATAGCATTGGTTTTATGTCTTGGGAAATATTTATTCAAAAATTTTGTTACCATTTGTTCCCATGATGTAATGCTATTAGCAGGCAATGCATTGAACCATGAACGAGCTCTATCCTTTAAAGAAAATGGGAATAATCTAAGTTTAACATCATCATCTGAAAAATTCTCATATTTAAAAGTTTGACAAATAGCATGGAAATCATTCAGATGATTATATGGATCTTCATTTTCTAGTCCATAGAATGTTGGGAGACAATTTAGCACACTAGGTTTTAATTCAAAACTCCTAGCAGCTACATTTGGGTATCGTATGCATGATGTGCTCAAGTTAGCTAAGGGACTGAAGTAGTCCTTAAATGGCCTCTCTTGTGGTGCTGGTTGCAAATCCATTTCAAATTTATTTTTAATTTCAACGTGTTTGTGTGTGCGAAGTGTTTTTTCTAATTCAAAGTTTATAGGCTCAAGATTTGGTAATTGCGACCTACGACCATGCATGCAAATGAAAAAAAAATGATAACAAAATTAATAAAGATAAAGAAGAGGGAGAAATTACGATACTAACCTTATTATGCTGTTACAATTTTCCTATGAAAATAACTCAAGTGCTATATATAGAAAAGAAAATACGTGAAACAAATTAAAATAAATTAAGAGGCGGTTGAACCTGCCGATTTCACAAAATAAAAAAAATAACATGAAAATTAAATTACAGAAATTTAAAGAAAAGAAGAAAAGAAAAGAAAATAATATCTACTTCAAAATGTAAATTCACTTTTTTTTTTTCTCTTTTTTTTTTTAATGATAATAAATAAATAAAATATTACAAGGAAACAAAAAAAATAAATAAATAAAGAAGAAAAAAAAATTCTACAAATTAAAATACTTACCTCCCCGGCAACGGCGCCAAAAACTTGTTGTGCAAATTTTATTGAACTCGCAAGTGCACGAATCTATTGTAGAATAGATTAATGGTGACGAGTGTCGATCCCACGAGGAGGTGGATTTTAATTATGTGTAGAATTAATTTTCTGAGTTGGTGGTTGGATTTATAATGACAATTATGTAGGCAATGTATTAATTTGAATTAAAGCTATTGGAATAAACTATTAAAATAAAATGCTTGGATCTCCGGATCTGTCTCAACATGTACCATCGGCTTAATATTCATTATTAGTACCAATTAAATCATGAAGGGGGAACTTCCACTCATCATGAACCACACTTTAATAGATATGGTGCTAAGGGCTTCCCGTGCCAAATAGTAATAACCTTGCCTTGGGAGGCGGTTATTCCAAATAGATATCCGCAGACAAGATTATTACTATCCGTCTACGAAAAGTCAAAACAACCACATAAATTAAAGGGGAAGGAAAAGTAAATTTACCAAATTAAGCCATGGAGCATGTTGAGACTTCACCTTCAACCCAAGCTTGAAAGGAAATTAGCCACTCATATTTGAACTAGGGTAAAATGGGAATTTTATTAAAATACGTAGAAAATACAAGATGGAGATGGAATTAGAGAAAATGGAGTCCAAAAATGGATTCAGGGTGTCAAATTAGGGGGAGCCCCTTTTTATAGATAAACCGAGTAAATCATGGCCATCGGATTAAAACAATTTGGGCGCTCGAGGATTGCGCCACGTGGCAAGTTCCTATTGGATGGAACACATCATCGTGGGCTGTTATTCTGTGTATATGCATGTACCGTATACACGTTTTTTCGATCCACTAATATTCTCGCCACGTCACGGTCAACATTTTTGGTTCAATAGGATCATGACACGCCATCGATCCAACGCCACATCATCAATCAATGCTACATAAGCGGTCAATGCCACATCATTCGTCCAATCAAATGCCGCCACGTCATCGTATAGTGCCACGTCATCGCATGCGAAAGTGCCACGTCGATACAAAGCCTGCTGAATGAAGCGAATCCATGAATAAAGATGTCGCGTGCGATGCATCGTATATATCAACCGCATCAGACATGTGTGAAAAGATCAGTATATGTGAACAGATGCACCATTTTTCTTTTATGCTCCTCCTAAGGTTTTCGACTGTCCTGAGTTCAAAAGTGCTGTCCGTTTTTCCATCTGATCTCTCGTTTATTGTGAAATGACCATGATATCCCCTAAAATACATAAAATACTTAATTAAAATAAAACATACATAACTAAATTACAAGGGACTTAAAGACATAAAAATAGGGATGTTAGTAAGACTTGGAGTGTAAAATGATGATTTTCTCCATTATAAATACACACTTTCTAGTACTCAACAATGAGTTTGATGACGATACTGCTACCCCACCAATTATTCCTTCTACTTTTGTACCACCTTTGAGCACTCAATTGGAGAAAATAGAGCACAAGTTGAACAAACTGGAGCAGAATTTGGGGGCATTCTTTGAGAGTGTGGGATTTATCCCACCATTTCCGTCAAGCCCATAGACGTTATGTAGACAATCCAGGGATGTTTTCTTTGCCTTTAATCTTTTTGTCCCTGTGCTTTATTTCGTTATGTGAACTGTGACTATCATACATTGGGGACAATGTATGTTCTTGGTGTTGGGGAGTGATTTTTGGTGTATGGGAGTGATTTTTGCAATATTAATGTCTGGAAGTGTTATTTTGTTGTTTTTGAGATGATTTTGAATAGCATTCTTGGTTGCGTCATTTTTATTTTATTTTATTATTATTATTTTTTTCCTTTGTGAAGTCGTTTTTGTTTCACTTTGCTCATCCTTGAATGATTTTAGAGTTAGTGTTATTTTTCTTGGATGTGAGTTGAGATGCATGAATAGATTTGAGTTTTGATTAGCTTGGTCTTGGTTGCTTAAATGAATAACTCACCACTATTAATAATTGATTCATTTGATGAGTGTTCATGATTTGATGGCAAATTCACCAACTTTGAGAGTATTTGAGCCTATGAGCAACCATTTTGCTCTAATTGTTTTTGTTGACTGAATATTAATCTTAGTTTGACTATTCTAGAACTTGCTTTGTTATGCATGTTGAAGCTGCATTACGAGATTTTATGCATTAAAATGATAAAGGCAAATCTCTTTCTATTTTTATTTCCACATTTCTTTTCTTTTTCTCCACCCGAAGATCTTTATTTGTTTTCATTTGTTACCTTTGTTTGATCCTTAACCAGTTTCTTTCAATGGACCAACATTTTGATGAAAAAAAAAACTTTTGACGACTTGAGTAGCAATAAACATTTTGATGTCATAAGGTTCATTCAATGGGTTTATTACTCTTGTAATTTTAGATAAGATTTTAGATATTTTTATCTTTATCCTTTTTAAGAGAACTATAAAAATAGGAGATAAAGGAGGAGGGGATGAGAATTAGAATTGGATTATTAATTATTTTTATCTTTTTTAGGGTTTTCTCTTTTCTCCATGAGAACTAAACTCATTTTTCTGGTTTGAAGGTTAATGAAGCTTTGATTCACCATTACTGTGAGATCTTTCTTGTGCTTTTAATTGTTTTATTACTGTTTATGTATTTGTTTATTCTCTGAATTATTGTCATGATTATGTTTGTTAATTAGACAATTGGCCACTATTTAATTATCAATTTAATCTATTTCCAATTGAAAGATTCATCGTATGAAGATTTTGATGTTTGTGGCAAATAACATAAGAAATGGTTGTGTTGTGTTATGGGAATAAATAATCTAATTTAAATGAACCATTGTATGCGTTTATTAATTAGGATTTGGGTCTCTCTAGTTTTTCAGGCTATCAATTGATTAAATCTTATGATCGTATCTAAGATTGTTTATTGATTAGGGAAATAACCAATGGTCGTACCTTGGTTATCGACTAATTAAGGAGAGATTGGCTATTAGAGTGTCTCAGTAGTTATAACCGGTCTATTCATAAGAAGTAATGATTTATAGTTGTATCGATGATCAGTAGTCGAATCAAAGCTGAGTTAATTCCTTCAACCAGAGTTTTTCCATTTTGAATTACACCTTTAATTTGCATTCTTATTAATTTTAATTGATTTTGATTATTTTCAACAATCCCCCAATTTACATTTTCATTTTAAAAAGGATTTAATAATTACCAGTCTCTGTGGACATGACCCTGCTCAATCACTATACACAATCTTATTTAGAGTAGGTATTTATATTTGCTGGTTTCGACACCAATCACCATTATAAAAGTTCAAAGCCTATAAGGTGTTGAGTGTTAGAAAGTGTATATTTATAATAGAGAAAATCATCATTTTACACTCCAAGTCTCACTAACATCCCTACTTTTTAATTATGTATGTTTTATTTTAATTAAGTATTTCATGTATTTTAGGGGACATCAAGGTCATTTCACAATGAACGAGAGATCAGATAGAAAAACGGACAGTAATTTTGAACTCAGGACAGTCGAAAACCTTAAGAGGAGCTTACAAAGATAAATGGTACTGTTCACATATACGGTACTGTTCACACATACGGTACTGTACACGACACTGTTCATTTGTACTGTACGATGACGTGGCAGCATTTGATTGGACGAATGATGTGACATTGACCGCTTATGTGGCATTGACTGATCATGTGGCGTTGACTGATGACGTGTCACGATCCTATTGGACAAAAAATGTTGACCGTTGACATGGAAGAATGTTAATGGACTGAAAAAACGTGCGTACGGTACATGCATATACACGGAATGACAGCTCTGATGATGTGTTCCATCTAATAAGAACTTGCCACATGACGCAATCCTGAGCGTCCAAATTGTTTTAATTCGATGGCCATGATTTACTCAGTGTATCTATAAAAAGGGGGCTTTCCCCCTTTGGCCTCAATCCATTTTTGAGCTCCATTTTCTGTAATTCCATCTCCATCTTGTATTTTCTACGTATTTTAATAAAATTCTCATTTTATCCCTAGTTCAAATATGAGTGGCTAATTTTCTTTCAAGCTTGGGTTGAAGGTGAAGTCTCAACATGCTCCATGGGCTTAATTTGGTAGATTTACTTTTCCTTCCCCTTTAATTTATGTGGTTGTTTGGACTTTTTGTAGACATATAGTAATAATCTTGTCTAGATATCGATTGGAATAACCGCCTCCCTAGGCAATGTTATTACTATTTGGCACGGGAAGCCCTTAGCACCATATCTATTAGACTGTGGTTCATGAGGAGTGGAAAATCCTCCTTCATGATTTAATTGGTACTAATAATGAATGTTGAGCTGATGGTGCATGTTGAGTACAGATCCGGAGATCCAAGCATTTCATTTTAATAGTTTATTCCAACAGCTTTAATTTAAATTAATACATTGCCTACATAATTGTCATTATAAATCCAATCACCCTCCTAGAAAATTAATTCTACAATCAATTAAAATCCACCTTCTCGTGGGATCGACACTCGTCACCGTTGATCTATTCTACAATAGATTCGTGCACTTGCGAGTTCAATAAAATTTGCACAACAAGTTTTTGGCGCCGTTACCGGGGAGGTAAGTTATTTTAATTCGTAGAATTTTTTTAATTTCTTTATTTATTTATTTATTTTTAGTTGTTTCCTTGTAATATTTTTTTATTATTAAAAAAAAGAAAAAAAAAAGTGAATTTAAATTTTGAAGTAGATATTATTTTCTTTTCTTTTCTTCTCTTCTTTAAATTTCTATAATTTAATTTTCATGTTATTATTTTTTTTATTTTGTTAAATTGGCAGGTTCAACCGCCTATTAATTTATTTTAATTTGTTTCTCGTATTTTCTTTTCTATATATATCGCTTGAGTTGTTTTCATAGCAAAATTGTAACAGCGTGATAAGGTTAGTATCGTAATTTCTCCCTCTTCTTTATCTTTATTAATTTTGTTATCATTGTTTTTCTTCTTTGCATGCATGGTCGTAGGTCACAATTACCTAATCTTGAGGCTATAGACTTTGAATTAGAAAAAACACTTCGCACACACAAGAAATTTAAAATTAAAAATAATTTTTAATTTGATTTGCAACCAGCACCACAAGAGAGGGCCATTTAAGGACTATTTCAAATCCCCTAGCTAACTTGAGCACATCATGCATAAGATACCCAAATGTAGCTGCTAGGAGTTTTGAATTAAAACTTAGTGTGCTAAATTGTCTCCCAACATTCTATGGCCTAGAAAATGAAGATCCATATAATCATCTGAATGATTTCCATGCTATTTGTCAAACTTTTAAATATGAGAAATTTTCAGATGATGATTTTAAACTTAGATTATTTCCATTTTCTTTAAAGGATAGAGCTCGTTCATGGTTCAATGCATTGCATGCTAATAGCATTATATCATGGGAACAAATGGTAACAAAATTTTTGAATAAATATTTCCTAGTACATAAAACCAATGCTATTCGCGAGGAAATTTGAGTTTACCCAAAGAGAAGACGAGCAATTTTTCGAAGCATGGGAGCGATTCAATGGGCTACTCCTAAAGTGTCCACATCATGGATACGAAAAATGGCGCCAATGCCAATACTTTTTGGAGGGATTATTGCCGAATGTGCAAGAATGGCTAATGGCAATAAGTTGAGGAGAGCTAATGTCAAAAAGTGCATAAGAGATTTGGGATTTCTTCCAGCGACAAGCGGATAATTCCCAACAACGGAGTCGTTCACTCAGGAGTACTAGAAGAGTTAAGGGAGTGAATGAGGTTCACATTGGCGGGTCAAGTTCAGAAATTAAAGAAGTCAAAGATATAGTTGAATGTCTTTCCCGACAAATAGTATCGTTAACAGCTGCTAAATTAACGGAACCACATGACCATGACTCATACTCAGATCAAGCCAATGACATAGATGTAATGAGAAAGCCATCAAACTACAACCCTTACTCCAACACGTACAATCCCTATGGAGAGACCACCCCAATTTTTCATGGTGTCTCAAGGATTCCAACAGAATGGACCAGCAGCTCCAGCTCCAGCTCCACCAATGCAACCAATTCCTCAAAATCTTTAAGCCTCTCAACCATTATTTAGACCATACAATCAGAACCCAAACTATTCTCAGCCTAGACCATGGGAAGAATCTTATTCACTCTAAAATCGAGCAACAAAACCTCACCATTGATGAACTGCGAAATGAGATGAGAGCGGGTTTCAACTCACAAATCCAATCAGTTTCAAACCTTGAAAAAATGGTTGGGCAACTTGCTTCGTTAGTTCAAACTTTGGCAATGACTGTTGAGAAAGGAAAATTCCCAAGTCAACCAGTACCTAATCCTAAAGGAGTGCATGAAGTAAGCACCAGTTCACCTCAGCAGCATGGAGAGGTCAAAGCCGTTATGACCTTACGAAAAGGAAAAGAAGTCGACAACAAAGTGGAGATGCCGGCAACAAAAACAACTCAAATTATACCGGTAAATGAAGAAGACTCATCATCAGAGGAGAAAGAAGAAACCAACCCACGAGAATACGTTCCAAAAGCTTCATTTCCCTAGAGGTCAGTTAAAGCAAAGAAAGGAAAATCTACAAGTGAGATTTTTGAAATCTTTAAACACGTAAGTGTTAACATCCCTTTGCTTGATGCTATAAAACAAGTGCCATCTTATGCCAAGTTTCTTAAAGACCTTTGTACTAAAAAGATAAACATTCATGTCCAAAAGAAGGCCTTTTTAATAGAAAACGTGAGCTCTATACTCCAATACAAACTTCCTCTAAAATACAAATATCCAGGCTCCCCCACTATCTCATATAGTATAGGGAACCACACAATTGAGAATGCTTTGTTGGACTTAGGAGCTAGTGTAAATCTGTTGCCTTACTCAGTATTTGTGAAACTTGGACTGGGAGAATTACACCCAACTCCAGTGGTGAGACAACTTGCAGATCGGTTCATGAAAAAACCTCGTGGTATTGTGAAGGAAGTGCTTCTACAGGTAGATAAGTTTTATTTTCCTGTTGATTTCATTGTAATTGACACTTAACCAGTCCAAGATTCAAAGAAGCAGATCCTCATTATCTTAGGACGACCTTTCTTGGTAACTGCTGATGCTCACATTCAATACAGGACTGGAAATATGCAGTTGTCCTTTGGCAATATGACGATGGAGCTAAATATCTTCAACATCGCCAAACAACCTCCCAATGCAGATGATGAAATTGTTGATGTGGATTTAATCGAAGAATTAGTTGATAACACTTTTCTTTCAAACCTTGGTGATGATCCTTTACAAACATTTTTAACTCACTTTGGTTTGGATTTTGATATTGACAGATCAGTAGATGAGGTTAACGCCTTATTTGATTCAGCACCATCCATGGACAATAACAAATGGAAGTCAAGAGTGGAACAACTAGCACCATCTGAGAAGAAACTTAGTACGTCATCAGAATCACCACCAAAACTCGAGCTCAAACCATTACCTGACACTTTGGAATATGTATTTTTAGGAGAAGAAAGCACTCTGCCAGTAATCATTTCATCATCCCTGAATGACGAACAAAAAGGTAAGTTGTTGGAAGTTTTGGAAGTGCATAAAGGAGCATTAGAATGGACCATAGCTGACATAAAAGGTATAAACCCAGTGGACTGTATGCATTACATTCACCTTGATGAAAATGCTAAACCTATCAGGGAAATGCAACGTCGGTTAAACCCTAACATGAAAGAAGTTATTAGAACTAAAGTCCTTAAACTATTAGACGCAGGTATCATTTACCCTATTTCTAATAGTTCATGGGTCAGTCCTGTGCAAGTTGTCCCCAAAAAGTCAGGAGTCACAGTAGTTACCAATGTTGATAATGAATTAATACCTACTAGAGTAACTACAGGATGGCGTGTATGCATTAATTATAGAAAGTTGAATTCTGTCACACGTAAAGATCATTTTCCTTTACCATTTATTGATCAAATGCTTGATAGATTAGTAGGTCATGAATTTTATTACTTTCTAGATGGCTACTCAAGATATAATCAGATTCCCATAGCACCAAAAGATCAAGAGAAAACCACTTTCACTTGCCCTTTTGGCACTTTTGCATATAGGAGAATGCCATTTGGATTATGTAATGCACCTGTTACATTTCAACGATGCATGTTAAGCATTTTTTCTGATATGGTTAAACGATTCCTTGAAGTCTTTACGGATGATTTTTCTATTTTTGGTGATTCATTTGATCAATGTTTACATCATCTAACACTAGTTCTGCAGAGATGCATAGAGAAGAATTTGGTCCTAAATTGGGAGAAATGCCATTTTATGGTAAAACAAGGTATTGTTCTCGGTCACATCATTTTGAACGAAGGTATTGAGTTTGATAAGGCCAAGGTGGATCTCATTTCCAATCTTCCTCCACCTAAAACAGTTAGAGAAGTAAGATCTTTCCTTGGGCATGTGGGTTTTTACAGACGTTTCATTAAAGATTTTAGCAAAGTTTCTAGACCTTTATGCAATTTACTTGCTAAGGATGTACCTTTTGTCTTTAATGATTCATGTCTTGTGGCATTTGAGAAACTAAAGCAGTTGTTAACATCATCACCCATCATTCAGCCCCCAAACTGGAACTTACCAGTTGAGCTTATGTGTAATGCATCTAATTACGCAAGAGAGCAGATAGACAAAGAGTTGATCGAATTCCCCATGTCATTTACTATGCTAGTATGACATTAAATGATGCACAGTTGAACTATTCTACCACTGAAAAAGAAATGCTAGCAGTGGTGTATGCATTAGAGAAATGTCGCTCTTATCTCATTGGTTGTAAAATAATTGTGTTCACAGATCATGCTGCTCTTAAATATCTTCTCACAAAGAAAGATATAAAAGTTATACTAATTCGTTAGGTGTTACTTTTGTAAGAATTTGACTTTGAAATCAAGGATAAGAAGGGTACAGAAAATGTTGTTGCAGACCATCTCTCTCGTCTCAAATTTGATACAATTACAGAACCATTTCCATTAAATGAATCATTTCCAGATGAACAACTAATGAGTGTGGAAGTATTACCATGCTTTATCTTTGATATAGTTAACTATGTTGTTACTGGTAAACTTAAGAGCATTGGACTAAAGCGGACAAGGCCAAATTTTTTGCAGAAATAAAAAATTTCTTCTCGGATGACACCTATCTGTTCAAGTATTGTGCAAATCAAATTATAAGACGATGTGTCCCAGAAAATGAATTTCAAAATATCATTTCATTCTACCATGAACAAGCGTGTGGAGGCCATTTCAGTGCTAAGAAAACAGCTACTTAAATATTACAATGTGATTTCTATTGGCCAACTATATTTCGAGATGCTTATATTTTTTGTTCTTCATGTGATAGGTGTCAACGAATGGGGAGCATTACACGAAGGAACATGATGCCACTAAACCTAATTTTAGTGGTTGAGATTTTTGATGTATGGGGTATTGACTTCATGGGACCCTTTCCCCCTTCTTTTGGCCATCAATACATATTGGTCGCTGTTGACTACGTATCGAAATGGGTAGAAGCGATTCGTGTAGAACCAATGATCACAAGTGGTGATCGATTTTTGAAAAGCAACATTGTTTCACGCTTTGGATTCCCTCAAGCAATAATCAGTGATGGTAGAGCCCACTTTTGTAACAAATCATTCAAAACTCTTTTGACAAAGTATTCCATTACTCATAAAGTGACGACCCCATATCATCCGCAAACCAGTGGCCAAGTTGAGATCTCCAATCGAGAGATAAAGCACATATTAGAAAAAACGGTGAGACCCCAGGGCATAAAAAGATTGGTCATTAAGACTGGATGATGCATTATGGGCATATAGAATGTGCTTTCAAGACCCCGACGGGATGTCACCCTATAGGCTAGTATATGGAAAAGCTTGCCACCTACCTGTGGAACTCGAGCATCGTGCATACTGGGCCATTAAGAAATTCAACTTTGACATGCAGCAAGCTAGCTCAAAAAGAAGATTATAGCTGGTAGAACTTGAAGAAATTCGTAATGATGCATACGAAAATGCCAAAATTTACAAACAACGAATGAAAGTCTTTCATGACAAGCACATTATGAGAAAATCTTTCACCCAAGGTCAGAAAGTACTTTTATTCAATTCTCGCTTGCACTTATTCCCAAACAGTTCCTCTTGAACATTCTCAGACAACTTCAACGTGTACAATCTCATCTGAGAAGCCAAATACAATTTTATAAAACACATCGTATTTGGAAGCTACAACCTCCAAAGTTGGTATCCCACGTTGAAGATCTAGAAAGACAACTCGAAGAAATTGAAGGAGGTATCAACGAAACCCAAATCGAACTTGAGGTAAACTCAATAAGAGGACAATTGTGAGATTATTATTTTTCTTTTCTTTTCTTTTCTTTTCTTTTTTGTGTGTTCTCTAGTTTGTTACCTCGGTTAAGTGGCGGATAACGGTACTCCGTGACAATCAAAGTCGGTTACTTTAATTTTCCATAATAACTAATATTTTGAGAAGAAGGTATGGACAGAAACGTGATTCTAGCAAAGCTTCACAAGCTATTTCCTTCACTTCTTCAAAATGCCCTCCTTACAATCTATAAAGCTCGGTCCGAACGCATGTGATTGCTTATGAGAAATAACGTCCCTGCTGACATTCGTTGGCTAATCGAGGCTAAAGTATGTTTAGCAGGTGAGTTACCTCCCAAATTTATTGTATACATGCCTGGTTGTGGTAAAGGAAATTATTCAAGAAAAAAAAGAGCTAAAAAACTTCATGTTGATTGTCATAAGTGTGCCAGGATGAAATGCGATAAAAATCCTTGTTCTTTAGGAATGATGTCTGATAACAGGAAAGATAAGATTCAATTCATTAGGGATGGCTTGAATAAAGAGTCATTGGATAATGTCCTTTTGTCTCTTGAAACGCATCCCAGTGGATACGTACAAAGAGCAATTCTCCAGTTATGGCCATTATTTTAGAAAGAGAAGGTACGATATAGTCTTGGGAATCTGACTATAAACGACCTTGTTTGCTAGTTTATAAGAAAACTGGATGAGAAGCCTATCCTCGACCCATAGAGGTCGTTCAAGCCGTTTCTGGACGTAAAACCAGAGGAAGATGTGAGCCACAATCATAACTACCTGTAAATATCCTTTTACTATGTTTTATTTTACTGTTGTTTTATTTCACTGTTGTTTTATCAATTGCATTATTGCCTTTAATAATTAAGTGCTTTTTCTTTTACTATTTCCTTTTTTGACTCTCGAGCCATGTGCTTTACGTGTTAATTGACATAGACATGCTACCTCCTATACAGTTGTAAATCATTGTCACCAAGATCCTTGATATATGATCATTTCTTTTAGACTCACATTTTATTTTTTAAGCATCCCAATGGCAACTACTCCCATAAATCATTCAAGAACATTTGTGTGCTCTCGGATTTAACTATGGCAAACATAAAGAGTTCGTTGAGGCAGCCATCGATCTTGGTCAACGCATAGCAGAAAGAAATTTGCATCTGGTTTATGGAGGAGGTGACCAAGGGTTATCAAAACTAGTCTCAGAAGCTGTTTATCTCAGAGGGAGCCAAGTGTTAGGCATCATCCCAAGAAGCCTCAAACCATTGGGCTGTGTGTCTGACTCACCAACTGGAGAAGAGTTAGTTGTCTCAGGTATGCAAGAAAGAATAACTGAAATGCTAAATTATGCTGATGCTTTTATTTTCCTACCAGGAGATCTTGCAACTCTGAGGCACTAATCACATTAGCATCTTGGCCCATCTGAACATTCATCAGAAACCCATCGGTTTGTTAAATGTCAATAACTTTTATGATGACTTCATCGCATTTCTTAACCATGCAATAAAAAACCATTTCATCCCTTTCACAATGAAAAATTTTTTTATTTGTGCTCATACTACTAATGAGTTACTTGATCTGTTACAAGCTTATAGACTAGAGCCAGATCTCAAGACCCTTATGTTGGAATGGCCAACTAATAATGGTAACCGTAGCTGTAGTAAGAAGTGCAAATTAGATTTAACTTTCCGCTTGTAAACATTTTCTTCCGTAATGCGGCACTCAGGTGATTTCTTCTAAACCTTATTTTCTTTCAAACATTGAGGACAATGTTCTGTTCAGGTTGGGGGGGAGGGAATAGTTGACAATTGTGGAATATCTCAATCTTGGTGTAGTTTTTTTTTGTAGAAACGAACTGTGGCTAAATTTTTGAGTCGAAATGGCTGAATATGGAGTGTAGTGACTCTAGAAACGCATCTTCTTATTATTAAAAAAAAAATTTAGACATTTCTTGCTTTGACAATCATTTTAAGTGTGATTTTTCTAACTTCTTTTACCAATTAGTTTTTCTATGTCATTTTCACCATTCTGCATGCATAATTTTCATGACTAAGAATAGGTTTGGGGATAGAATTTAAAAAAAAAAATATTTTGTGTGATCTTTTCATAATTAGATGACATGATAACTTTCAAATTTTAGTATTTGTATTATCTTTGGTCTTTAGTTATGTTACACCATGTTTGTTACTCTACATGTTGATGTTGGAGACAAATATAAGTTGCTTGAAAGAATGCATATGTCATAATAATTTCCAAGTGAGTTTTTGAGCCTGTCATTTTTCTTAGAGAGTAACCGTTTTTGTCCATTCTTCATTCAGCTTAGCAGTTTATTGCTTTATACATTATCTCCAAATTTCTGTAAAAAAAATAAATAAATAAAGTGTGTTGCCATATCTGAAGGTCCATCTAACTAGTAGATATGGAAGATTATTTAGAACCCTAAAAGATGACAGAAAGGCCATCTTTGGTCCGTTTGAGCCTTTGTAGCCAACCCTATTAATATGTATCCATAGTTAACCCCTTTGAGCCTTAAAAAAAATAAAAAAAAAAAAATAAAATAAAATAAAAATAAAGACTTTTTCTTATTTAATAACCTATTATCTTGTCCCACTTTCAATGTGGGTATCACCTTATATTTTGTATTTCCACCACCCATTTATGTTTGAAAATAGAGATAATTTTGTATTCACAAAAAAAAATGTGCTATATAAAAAATAAAAATATAAAAAAAAAAAATGTATATAATTAAATAAATAAATTTAATAAAGAAAAAATAAATTTAAGTGAAAAGCACATAACAATTTCCAAAGTTCTCTATTTTTCAAATATATATTTTTTTTTTCCTATTATCCTTTCTTTGTTAGCCATGTCCCCTCACTAGCTACGTTACGTCACAATAAAAGTCATTGATTTTAGGGAACTATAATCTGAAATAGAAACTTGTTATATGGGTTGAAAACATGTGGTAGTGCATATTAAAAGACAAAAAAAGAAAAGGAATAATGAATATATTGGTTTGATTAGCATTTTTTTCTAAGCTGAGGGCATATTTTTGTCACCTTGGTGAGAGTGTGTGATATTACTTCTTTATTATTTTCACTCAAATTATCATTCACTGGAGTGATTATTTTTTAGTTTAATTTCTTTGTGAGAGTATCACTAATACCGGTGAGATTTTGGGGTTTGATATGTCATTCTTGAAAGTGACTCGATTACTGAAGTTGTGACAAAGTTTTCTAAACTGATTCATGTGAAGAGTTGATGTAAGGATGATATTTCTTTAGACTGTAGATAATGCTTATACTTTTATTTGATTTTATCATTAGTCTGATTGAATAATTACCACAGTTAAAAAAATTGTTTGAGTTTTGTTTTCGCTAATTTGTTTGAGGACTAGCAACAAGCTGGTTGGGGGTTGTGTTGAGTGCTAGAAAGTGTATATTTATAATGGAGAAAATAATCATTTTACACTCTAAGTCTCACTAACATCCCTACTTTTATATCTTAAAGTCCCTTGTGATTTAATTATGTATGTTTTATTTTAATTAAGTATTTCATGTATTTTAGGGACATCGGGTCATTTCACAATGGACGAGAGATCGGATAGAAAAAGCGGACAAATTTTGAACTCGGGACGATCGAAAACCTTAGAAGAAGCTTAAAAAGATAAATGGTCATTGTTCACGTATATACTGATGCGGTTGATATATACTGATCGACATGCACAACACTCACTTCATTCCGCGATTCGCGATCACATGTCTTTCGATTTACGATGGCGATAAGCGGCATTTGATTGGGCGAATGATGTAGCATTGACCGCTTATGTGGCATTAACTGATCATGTGGCGTTGACTGATGACATGTAACGATCCTATTGGACCAAAAATGTTGACCGGTGACATGGAAGAATGTTAATGGACTGAAAAAACGTGCGTGCGGTGCATGCATATACGCAGAATGACAGCTCTGATGATGTGTTTCATCCAATAAGAACTTGCCACGTGGCGCAATCCTGGCGTCAAATTGTTTTAATTCGATGGCTATGATTTACTCAGTGTATCTATAAAAAGGGGGCTCCCCCGCCTAATTTGAGACCCCTGAATCCATTTTTGAGCTCCATTTTCTGTAATTCCATCTCATTCTTGTATTTTCTATGTATTTTAATAAAATTCTCATTTTACCCCTAGTTCAAATATGAGTGGCTAATTTTCTTTCAAGCTTGGGTTGAAGGTGAAGTCTCAACATGCTCCATGGGCTTAATTTGGTAAATTTACTTTTCCTTCCCTTTAATTTATGTGGTTGTTTTGACTTTTTGTAGACAGATAGTAATAATCTTGTGCGGATATCGCCCTAGAATAAACGCCTCCCAAGCGAGTTATTCTTATTTGGCACGGGAAGCCGCCCAGACCGTATCTATTAGAGTATGGTTCAGCGGGAGTGGAAAATCCCCCTTCATGATCTAATTGGTACTAATAATGAATGTTGAGCCAATGGTGCATGTTGAGTCTGATCCCAGGAGATCCAAGTATTTCATTTTAATAGTTTATTCCAACAAACTTAATTTAAATTAATACATTGCCTACATAATTGTCATTATAAATCCAATCACCCTCTTAGAAAATTAATTCTACAAGCAATTAAAATCCACCTCCTCGTGGGATTGACACTCGTCACCGTTGATCTATTCTACAATAGATTCGTGAGCTTGCGAGTTCAATAAAATTTGTACAACAGCAGGTCGGGTAGCCGCCTTGAGCTGCTTTATCTTTAAGGCCACCGATCGTTGTAAGCCCTTTTTCAAGGCTTGGAAAATGGGCAAGAGACTCTAATAGACTGTTGAGTGCGAAGAAGCTTTCCAACAACTGAAAGGGTAGCTTGTTAATTCGCCATTACTCAGTAAACCTAAATCAGATGAGGTGCTTCTGTTGTACCTTACTGTATTGAAACACACTACTAGTTTTGTTCTTCTTAGAGAAGATGATGATGGGGTACAACGACTTATATACTACACCAATAAGGCTATGGTTGACACGGAAAAAGGTACCCCACCTCCCGAAAAGTTGGTTTTAGCATTAGTCACCTTTGCAAGGAAACTCCGACCATATTTCCAGGCTCACACCATCGTCGTTGTCATAAATCTTCCCTTTCGCTAAATATTTCAAAAATTAGATATGTCCGAAAGGTTCCTTTGATGGTCTCTCAGTTGACATCGAGTTGAAACCTCGTTCGGCCATCAAGCCCAATCCCTTGCCATTCATCGCAGAATTCGCCAATGGTTTTGGGGGTGATGAGATGCTTGGGTACTCGAGTGAGACCGCACGAAAAACACAAGAAGAACTAGTTTGGGAGATATATGTCGATGGTTCCTCCAATTCACACAGAAGTGGTACTGGGATAATCATCATTGATTCAGATAAAGTGAAGTTGTACTACGTCTTGCAATTCAAATTTAAAGCCTCAAATAATAAGGTTGAATATAAAGCCATAATAGCGAGATTGAGGATATATAGAGCTTTGGGATCAAGGAGGGTCTATATCAAAAGCGACTCTCAATTGGTAATTAGCTAGATTACTTGATGTCGTAAGGGAGAAAATATAAAAGGGTAACTCGGGAGAACCAGGGAATTGATGTCCCAATTTGTTGATGTTAGGGTAGAAAGAGTACCACGAATGAAGAATTATGAAGCTGACAATCTTGCAAAGATGGGCTTATTGGGTGTAGCACAATCAGTTGGTTCCATTGCTACTGAGTATATATCAATTCCTAGTCTGGATTTTTAAGAACCATTGGAAGTAAGGTTAATTTCTATTGGGGTACCTTGGATGGAACATATTATAAAGTACATCCGGGATGGGAATTGCCCCTTGATAAAAAGGAAGAAAGAAGGCTAAAATACAAAGTTGCGCAGTATTGTCTTATTTAGGATACCCTATATAGAAGGGCTTTCACTCTCCTTTACCTTTAATGCTTGGTAAGTGATCAAATGAAGTACATTATGAGGGAAATACATGAGGAAATTTGCGGCAACCATTATTGAGCATAATCATTAGCTCAGAAAGCCCTTTACTAAAGATCTCATCGCCTGATATGGGAGGACACTCGGAGTATGGTCGAAAAGTATGACAAATCTAAAGAGGTGTGGATCTTATTGGCCCGATTCAACCGAAGGGGACAAGCTAAGTTCGCCATTGTTGCGGTGGACTATTTCACTAAATGGGCAAAAGCAGAACCATTAACGACTAGTATAACGAGAACAATCATCGAATTTATCAGGAAAGACATTATTTGTAGATATGGTATCTCTAACACCATATTTAGCGACAATGGGAAACAATTTGACAATAAAAGATTAAGCTTCTATCACGAGCTTGGGATAGCCAACCGTTTTGCTTCTCCTACTTATCCAGTAATCTAATGGACAAAGGGAGGTCCTTAATAAGATCATCAAAGATATCCCTTCAGAAGAAGGCTGGAGGAAAGAAAACGATCGTAGGTAGACGAGTTACCCAGTGTGCTTTGGGCCTACCGAACTATCCAGAATATCTCTATTAGGGAAACCCCTTTTTCTCTTACATTTGTGACTGATGCGATGGTACCTGCTAAGATTGGAATACTTTCTCATCAAACAGCATACTTTGATGAAGTAGAGAATGCCTTTTTTATCGCATTCAATCTCGACTTTGTAGTGAAAAAAAAGAAACATAATTGAGAGCTGCGATGTATCAACAACACATAAGTAAGATCGTATGGCAAAAGGTCGCCCCGATCATTCAAGAAAGGAGATCTAGTCCTAAGAACGATGAACTCATAACTCTTGGGTACCTCTAATGGTTCTTTTAGAGTAAATTGCGAAGGACCATATCATGTAGACAAGCGATGGGAATTAGAGCATACTACTTTCTTGTGGATGGAAGAATCGTATAACACCATTAGAATCTTTGCGATCTTCGAGGAAGTATTATTAGCAAGAGGATAATGTCCTAATATTTATCGTTTACTTTGTCTATTTTCTCTTAATTCTTTATATGATCAGTAACTGGTAAACCAACAGAGTACCACAGGTACCCTAAGATGGCAATAGAACCAGCTTTAAGCTGTTGAGTTTAAATAGGCGTTTTTATGATTCCTCTCTTTTGCTATGTCATATAATGATCCGCGCTTTTATTCTTAAAAATATATTGTGCTTTGAAAATAAGATGTTATCCATTCTCTTTATTATTGCTCGTCCTTTTGTGGTTATTATCCCATTTCACCATTTACATGACTCGTAATTATGGTTATACAATGTTTTGTATGCAACATTGGTTATCAAAAGCCTTATTGCGAGAATAAGGTGGTACATGACTTGTCCGATCATGAAGATCTATTTAGGGTCAGACCAGCAAAAAGAATATAGCAAAGTTGGGAAAACAACTCTTTTAGAATGATTCTGAAAATCACGATTGCTAAAATAGGAGAGAGGGCGAAAAGAAGGCTGAGGGTGAAGTAAACAAACATACGCTGCCGTGAGAATCGTTAAGGTATCATACACCGCACTCCTCACATTCTTTTATTTAAGCTAAGAAAAGAGTAAGCTATCCAAAAGAAGAGGCAATCACAGGAAAGATGAATGCATTAAAAAAAGAGGGAAGAGAAGAGGAATGCGGACAATCACCTATATCATCCTACTATTATGTGTTGGCTTAGTAAATAAAGATAATCTAGTTAAAGTGCCATAATTATTAATTATTTGAGATGTCTATAATTTTTTAGGTGCTTTGTGCAACAAGCATGTCTATAGGAATCATCATGCTAGTATAGAGAATAAGTCGAAGAGGTACCTGGGTACACAAAAATCTCCATGTACACTTTGAATAGTAAAATGATCGAATAAAAAGTGGTAAAAAAAGAGTTAAGGGCACACCATCTAAGTCTGTCATAAACTATTAGCTCAATAACAAATGAAGATTGTTAGAGCAACCATAGGAGAGATAATATCGAACATAACAAAGGGATCACTATGACATAGTATGCGGTAACAAAGAACGAAAGCTGCAAAGCATCATGCTTAGTAAGCTTTAAAGATACATCAAATGAAGTCATGTAGAAGGAAAAATATCACCTTCGCCGTTTCTTGAGAATGGGACGATCAATGGAGGCTCCCCAGGCCGCGAGTATGACCACTTATTGATGGCTACATCTTGTGAAAGTTCTAACAAAGGTCTGGGGTACCTCGATGATCGTGGGCTGGGTGAGAGATAAGGAGGCCTAATTTCCCCTCCTATCTTTGATTGCCTTGAGAATGGCTGACTTGTTCACCTATTTCTCTACCCGAAGTACCCCAACCACAATGTTATGCGCACTCTAAACTTTCATTATGATATAGGTAAAAGCTTTGTCAAGCATATCTTTCGGTGAGATAACAGTTCATCTCGTTGGCCTCCACTTCTTCAAACTCCTTGGCTGTGCGATTGTTCTCTTAAGAAAGATCATCAGTGCCCTGTCATGGTCTTGACCTCCTCCATAAGCTTATCCTCGCAGAGGCTATCCTATCTTGAGCTCTTAACTTTCACTTTTCAACTTCAACTTGGTTCGTTTGAAGTCTCGAGGCGTCATCTTGCGAGATAAAAGGCCGCTATATCATAAAATGAACTTAGTACATACATGCATCCATACATGGATGCATACGTCATGTATTCATGCATACATGCGTACATACATACATGCATGCATACATACATACATGTATAGCGGTGATCGTTTCATTTGTTTTACTTTGCGGTAAGATTAGAAGAATGCATTTAGAGTGTGAAGAAGGACTTAGCCAAATGAGATATTTTCTTATTTGCAATCGGGTTAAGTTACTATTTCTAAAAATCTTGATGCGTAGTAAAAAAGAGCAAAGCTTTTTTAGCGAGGAAAATGAGGTACCATGGAACCACCAAGCAGAAAAGTCTTACAATTTGGTGTGATACCTGATGACTACATGAAATGAGAGTTATTCAACACTTTTAGAACTTAAATCAAGATTCTTAGAGAGTAAATATGGTGCTTTTGTTGCATTTTTAGTTGCATTTTGCATGAACATCCATTCTAGTTTAATTTTCTAATAATTTGAGTTGTTACTTGATTAAATGGTGCTTAAATTATGTGAGAATCGGGGTGATCGAGAGCTCAAGTTTTAAGAGAGAATCTTTGTTGCGTGAAGTACCAAGCGAAATAATGAAAGAATTAGGCTGTAAATGAATTAAAACAAATATGGAGCAGTGCTGATGCTATATCCGTTGTTGTAACAATCATAGAGTATTGACTGAGAAGACTACACGCGAAATAATTATAAAATTACAATCTGTAGTTTCCAAAAAAAAAAGTGCGCGTTACACACTTTCGATTGCCCTAGTTCAACTTTATAAAAAAGAAAAAGCACAATAAAGGGAGAAATGTCACTTAAAGAAAAAATACAGAGGAAAAGCACAAGAAAACCATAGAATATGAGAGATTAGAGGGCTGCAATCGAGAATTACAATGAACAAGAAAGAGTTATCATAAGATCAAGTGGACTTCCACGTTGTCTTTTATTTTCTTGTCTTTCTATCTATTTATGGGATCGTGATCTGATGGTTGAACTTAGTTTGTTTATTGTTTACTCACAAATCATGAACTAAATTCGATTGTAGTTGAGTGATATACAATCTCAATGGATGTTTGACTAATATAAGTGTGTTGCTCTGTGTTTGCTATAGCATTTTGTCTTAATTGTACTTGTTTTAATTCCCTATTTCGACTAACCACCCATTTAGTACATACTAGCTAAGGAAGAGCCTCAAAAGGTCTAACTTGGTGGAACCCATTAAGATAATACTTGGTTTTAAATTAGGTTTTCCCCGAGTTGGTAAATCTTAATTTGCAAAAGGTCATGCTCATCTAAAATTAGTAAAAAACTAAACATAGAGATTCACTTTGTCGGGTAAATGGAACTTAGAATGATAATGCTATATTTAATGTGAGTATAACAATTGGTCATTGTTAGGATGCATTAGATATAAGATATCCAATGTGCCACAAAATGAGGATGCATACGTGATTACGCCTAATGTCAGTAGTAGATCTTTAGAAGAACAGTTTTGTAATTTGATTTTGTAATTTCATAACAAGTCAATGCCATTGAGAGAGTTTATTCAACTTGATTACTTTATTCTCATTGATTTTGTCCTTATATTTGATCCGACAATTTTCTTTCTTTGCATTTTAATTATTTTCATTTTAGTTATTTAATTCATTAGGCTTATAAATTGCTTTGTTACAATTAGAATAACACCGCGTTGTTAAGGTTATTGTAGCGAAGTCTCGTAATATCAATCCCTGTGGAGACGATCTCGAATACTTATTATTATGTTACTTATTGTATGACACTTGTGCATTGACATTCATAGCAAAGATGAGTAATCAATCAACAATACTCAAAACAAGGGGTCGAAAGTACCCTTCGAGGAGATACCAAAGGTACCCGGAGTTACCACTTCATCCTGGTTGAAGAAAGCATCAAAGTCTTCATAAATGGATCCTTACTTATCCATCACCCAGGATATAAAAACGAGGAAAAGTCAATTTAATGATCATCAAAAGCACGAAAATAAAAGTGTAAAACCGACACGCGAACTAGAAATAAGTATAAGAGATGTATATTGGCACCCCACAAGACAAGTGATGGTGAAAGTACCCCATAACAAAGATAGGAACATCGTTAATCACCACCCAAGGAAAACGAAAAATCTCATCAATTAGCCGATCCTCTAACCGGGTGCAAACTCTATACGCCGCTATCTCTCTAAAGACCTAGGAAGCTTTCTCAAAGTCACTTACTTCTCTTCTTACCTCACGTGGACTAGACACGCTCCTTTTGGCCTAAGAAATATCTACAATGTCCTTAGGGAACCCCAATAAGTTGAAGGATTTATATATATGTGTGTGTATGTGTGTGTACATATTAAAAAAAGAGGAGGGGAGTGGGGAAGAGAGAACAAAAACACATATTATCTACATTAAATGAGTTCCAGGACTTGTACATTGCCACATCGCCTGGGCGTACCCTACCCCAATCACCATCGCGAACTAGCCATACCAGTAGCCACTTTTTTAATATGGCTCTGTATTCACCGGGGACATCAGAACCGAACCTGCGTGGCAAAATATACGATGGATGTACAACATATTTTTCAGTTGGTAAAGCCTGTAGTTCCTATAAAGAAATATCTCACCTAAACACCTCCCCCATAATACTTACTAGACCTATGAATAACCTCCAAACTGGAAGAGATAACTATCTTTGCCGCATTTTCATGTCATTAAACATCTTCCAAAGAAGAGCTAGAAGGGTAAATGAAGACCATTAAAAAGATTGAGGTGTAGGCTATCTTTGATTCGGTTTGAGATACTCGAGATGCTCGCTTTCAAGGTAACCTGCCTAGACACACGTGAAGGTATATTGTATTAACTTTGATCCTCTATAGGTGCGTGGGGTAGCCCCTACTCCTAGTGAGTGAGGCTTACTAGGGAAAGCAGAGACAAAGGAGATGCAGGGGCCTGTGAACGCCTATGAGGAGGCGATTTAATCCATGTGATTCAGAATTTGTTGAGTTTTCTTGCATGGGTTGGTTTGGTCGGATGTTTGCCTTTAGATTTGATCTATAATGTGGAATCAATTTGGGATAAACTTGGACTACTACTACCTAAGAAAGACCCACCATCACATCACTAATGTATACACAAAGTGATCGTAAAGACTGGGATTGACCACACTACCACTTTTTCCCGATACTCTTATTTCCCATCTTGTCTTCTCTTAAAACACAACACACAAATAAACTTCCACATCAAAACTCACAAAACCCCATAGCTCCAGGCCCGTACCTATAAAAATCTTTGCCAAAATCCACCAATCTACAAACATAAAAATTAAACTTGAAAAGAAAAATGAATCTAACAAAGAGGATACCGAGAGTTCACCGAGTGCCAAATATCAAATGTGGTGACAAGTTTGAAATCGCTAAGAATAAACGTAGAAGTCAAGACTATATTCCAAAAATAAAACTCCAAACCCATGAAGCTATAATTATATATATGTGTGTATGTGTAAAATGTATACACACACGTATATGATAGTGTGTATAAAATACACACACACACACACACATGTGCACGCTTTGGCATACGCACACACACACACACACACACACACATGCACGGACGCACACACACACACACAGTTATATATATATATATATATTAGTAAAAAAGAAAAGAAAAACTAGACGAGAAGAGGTAATTGTGCGTGTGTATAGATATACACAAGTCGTATATCCAAAACAAAAGAAAAGACTCCTTCTTCAAACAAAAATGTAAATTTATTGTTCTTATTTTGGTTCCTTACATAACCTACTACATAAACAAAGCATCCGTAGTAATCTCTGCATTCTGCAGTTTCCTGTGATCAAGTAATGATATATAAATAAAATTAAAATCAATAGCTATAGTTGTAATTCTTAGGCCAAATCAAATATATATGTACTTGGTTCATTATTCTTTAAGTTTTTTTTCTCTTTAGCATGCCTTCTTATTGGTAATCATCGCATAATGCATTATTAAAGTTTAATACTGTTTTGAATTAGAATATTTCAAGAATTTGAATGAATGTTGAAATTATAATTTTAAGATTAATGGATTGCATGCTCAGCCTTAGCAAACTTATCAATCAATGTTTGCATACCCCAAAAAAGATAAAAAGAAAAACACTGATTAAAGAAAACTAATATAAAGCAATTTTCTTACTTGAAAAGTTTGATATCACATTTCAGAATAAAAATAAACGTAAATAAAAGTTCCATTACCCAAATTTACATGAATATCATCATCAACTTTGATACCACAGTATAGAGATTCCCCCACTTCCCCAGAGTCCCTACCTACAAAATTCTGCAACCCCTTTGGAAAGCAGTAGCAAAATAAGTTACTGCCTTGGCTGACAATTCCAAGTAGCCCTTTATATGATCCTGTATGTACAGTACCAACAAACGCATGAGAAGATTTATCAAACTTTTGAAATATATTTTAAGACTAACAGGACTGTGAATGTAAACACCAATAAGAGCATCAAAGGAACAAAAAAGAAACATCACTAGCCTCAAGAAGTCTCCATGCATCTTTTCCTCTGCTTCAATAGCTTTATCAAGAATTCCACTTGATGTTGCTAGCAAAAAAAAATTATATTCAATGAATAAACAATCGGTAACTTCAAAGAATACAATTAACTAAATTAATAATTGCGATTAAGAGATTCTCTCCACAAATTATTCAAGAAACTTTAGCAGATAATATTAATTAGATTATGCAGCAATTTTTCAATATTTGTTTCATTCTCACTGAATTATCAAGCATTACTAGCTACAATGCAAACACAGGGCATTACTTGAGTAGCAACTTAATCATTTGTCACAAGTTGTACAAGACTTTTCAATCCGGAAGAGGGCTGAATTGTAGACTAAAATCTAAACCTATCTTTAAAAGCCTAAAAGAACACTACTAACTAGCTTTGTAAATTTCTTGAATGCTAAAATTGAAAAGTTCATTCATATAAAATAATCAGTTCTGACCTTACTATTCTACTCATCCCCGTCTCGCTTAATTTAGCTGATTAATAGAGTAGGTTCTAGAACATAAGAAATGTTTCTAAAATTTGATAAATGAGAAAATTCTATAATGAATTATACAATACTAAAACAATAGATTACCCAGAAATGCAACAGAACTTTTAAGAATGCAAAACCCAAATCTAACAAATGCGAAAAAAAAAATCATTATACAAGAGTTGGAACAGCATCCTATACTCTATATAGATTTATAATCACAAATCAAATAAGAGAACCAATCAAACAAAACAATAATACTGCAAAAAGACTTGAAACCCACAAAAGAAAAAAACATACTTAGGGTTTCAAGTCAAAGACAGATGAGGTAACGGCAAAGTTCACCATAACTTTCTAGAAATCACTGAGAAATAGGTAAAGCTTGCTTGTGAATGAGTGTGGGTTTTCTGGGATTCCTGGTAGCTAAGGTATGGGTTGTCGTCGACAGGTGAGGTTTTGGTTTCGATTTAGGACTAAATTGATTCTGTTGTGGCAAAGAGAGACGACGCGGGTTAGCGACGTTTGCCAACGACAGCGAGGTTGTCGTTGCCAGCAAGGAACGAGCTACGTTCGAGAGAGAAGTTTCATACTTAGTTGAGTGAGTGTGGTCTTAGCACTTGGTGAAAATGGCGGTTGAAGACTAATAAGGTGTGAAACAGTGTCATTCCACTTTTTCTTTGTTTTAATATTGTTTTATTTTTTAAAATTTTGCTAAATCTGAAGTCAAAATAAAATTCTATCATAATTTCTGATAGACAAAATATGTATCACTAGTTGATCATAAATATTTAACAACAGTAAATTTATTATATTTTGTCATAAATTCTTGATAAAAAATTTTTCTGTCTCATATATGTCATACTTATAGGATATAAAGCCTTTTGGTTTAAAATTATAAATTTTTGGTTCAAAACTGTCACATGAGTAACTATCATTATAAGTTATTTTGGTAGTGTAACATGTCCGGGATAATGATTTCCCGCTATATTTTATCTTAGCTTGGCTAGGCCCTTTTTGTTTATAAAAAAAAAAAAAAAAAAAAAGAACTAGATATCACGAGCAGGAGTATAACATGTAATAGTAGTAAGCAATGATTGAAAGGAAGGAGAACCATTCAAGAAAGAACACGCTAATCATTTTGACTCCACTCCTCGTATGCAGGATTAACCTTATCAGTCATTTTTCCATCTGTCTTTTTAGAAAGAAGAGGACAAGTGCTTGTGCCATCAGCATATATCTATATATATACATATCTCAAATTACAAACTGCAAAGAAGAGGGCATAATCTGGGCAAGCCACAAAGGATAATTATTTCGGTCGAGACAAACGTTAACTGCATTGGTAATAATATTAGATTGCAGAGACAAGAACCAGGAAGGGAAGCTGAAGAGGAACTCGTCATGAAAAAAAAGAAAACACTAAAGAGTTAAAGACAAAATGTCGTTAGTCTTTTTTTTATAGCTCTTGTACGATAAAACACTAAAGCTTTTAAAGCGGAGTTTTGTGGCCTTAATTTGATGAGGATCATATCATATACTATCAAACGATTCGATCTGAGATCTCTTATTGAAAGTTTAATTTATGAGGATCATATCACACGCCTCAATTATATACAAGATAAAGAATACATATGATAAACATTAGCTACAAGATAATTACAAAGATAATTGTAAATAACTATAATGACACATAATATGGAAGAATATATTACATTCTAGTTCTATCCTTATCGTTATCACTCAAGGGAACCCTGGTCATACACTCGTGATGCTAAACTACACGGGGCAAATCAAGCGAAAATAAAATAGATCATTCACTAACCATAACTAGTTACAAACATAAATATTTTATGATTTATAGCTTCAAAAACAAATTCCATAATTCTGGAAAACCGCTTACACATCCTATAAATCAATGAATTTCTATAAATTAAAATAGTTTTCCCAATATGCTTATATTAACAATATTAACGACGGTTATGAGGACTACTAAAGGCCATGAATAAATAGACAGTTTCTGTTAGACTAACAATTATAGTTCCAGAAAACAAATGGATTCAATTGTCTTACGATCAATATTGAAACAAAATATTAGAAACTATTTTATTGCTCGCCCAGTTTAATAAATGTAGACCAAATAATACCTACATGGATTGCTTTCACAAAAGATGTTAAATGCGAGTGATAACTTTAAGCTTATATTAATATTATAAATCAAATTCATTTATCTAGTCAATGGACTTGGTGGTCTGCGGAATGCACAAACTTAATTATTAATCATGAATTCAATTTGGCGAGTACCACTATTCATTGAACTACTTTAGTAAATATTTTATTTACGTATACAAAAAATAAATATAGTACATGTAAACCTCAATATTCTATTCTCATAGGAAAACTTATAAATTTATAGGAATATAAGTATTTTTTAAACCATTCCACTCAGACGTAATCCCGATGTATCCTAAATAGCTGAATGTCTTACACGACGGATGCTTCTCCTATCACTCAGAGAGATATTTATAAAAATTGTGGCAATCCTAAACAAAGATACGTAAATTCAAAATTGCCTGTAACACTTCATCAAATTCTCCTATAAAATTAGGTGATATTTATAAAGAAATTGTGGCAATCCTAAACAAAGAAAGGTCAACTCAAAATTGTGTATAACACTTCACCAAATTCCGACAAAACCTCCCAATAACAGCCACTACCTTGACCAAGATCCCTATGAAGCTTCCTGCTTCCAACTTCTTCAGTTGCATAAAAACTCACTAAACTTAATTCTTCTCCGACCGCACTCATTCTTATCTTATTCTTTCTTTTTTCATCCTTTTAGTATTCACGTAGTTTAGTTAATAAATAGAGTTCCCCCGCTATAGCATGTTCTTTTAACCGAGATAAAAAAAAAATAATAAAAGGATGGCCCAATCTCCTTATTTTATCCAACGTATCTTAATTCTAAATATATCTAAATTTAAAATTAACACAAATTTAAAATATTAGAAAAAATAAAGACTTAAAAAATCGGGTTGTTATAATTTATCAGCTAATTTAGCCAACTATTTATTCAAAGAATAGCTAACCTGCTAGATTTTTCAATAAAAACATTACTTTTTTTTTTAACTTTATTTTCTTTGTGATTTTTCATGATCTAGTGGGAATATTAAACAATTAAAAAGGAACCAAAGCCTTGATTGTCAATTGCAATTATTAATTTAATTAACAAATGCCTATAAGTGCAATTGTATTTTTAAAAAATTAACAAATTGCATTCGATTAAATACAGCCGCCTTTTTTATTTATTTTATGGAATATTAAGTCAGAATATACAAAAAAAACCTAGATTTCCAATCAAGTATAAGGTCTCATTTGCACTCAATAAATATCAATCAATTAACATATAAACAACATAAACAATGAGAATAAATAACGAAATTTCAAACGGTAACTTTGCCTAAATACTTCACAACGCTTTTCTCTTTCAAGGATCTTTTGAAATTCTAGCTACAATCCAGTGAGTGGGGTGACTGAGTTTTAAACTATGCAAATAAAATCACACAATAATTAAAACTAATGCCTTAATAAAATAAAAGTAATAAATTTAACAATGCTCAAAATTAAAAGGATAAGGGAAGAGAGATCAAACACGTGAGTTTTTATGTCTTTCGCAAACCGCCCCACGTCCACGCCTCCAAACACACCAAGCTTGAGGATTTCACTATCCAAGCCTCCAAGGCTTCAAGTTCTTACAATCGACTTCCAAAAAGGCACAATAAACCTTACAAATGGTGCTCACCACACCTTTTCCCAAGTGTTTCTCACACTTATACTCACACATATTTGATAATGAATTCAAGATTACAATAAACACTCTCTATTAGAATACATACAAATTCACAATTATAACTCAAATGACAAAGACTTGCAAAAACGTAAGCTTTGACGTTGTGTTTAACCCATTTCAAATTTTTAAAAAACTTCAAAACTTGTTGGGACGGGATTTCGATTTAGCTATATAATTTCACGAAGAAACAAATGCTATCGACCTTCGCAGACGAAAGATTCAGATCGCGCTATTTCTTTACAGCTACCACTTGTCTTACGTGGTGTTACCATTGCAAATTTGGCTCTAAAATTTGAAAAACCAAAAGCCACGCCAGTTAGCCACTAATTCTCATTCGGCCCACTTACTTTCTATCTTCTAGGCATATTTTTGAGTATTTTCACTTTAGTCCAAAATGTTTGTAAATTACAATATGCCCAACATCACAAATTATATTAGAGCTAATACGTTTTTATATTTTTCAAAATGTATCTAAATTAAATTTAAAATAATACTTAGTCGAGCCCAAACTTTTGAAAATTTTATTATGGTCTAAAATGTTTCATATTTTTTAATAGGTCTAAATTCAGAATTCAAAACAATACTATTAAATCAAAAGCCAAGTAAAACTTTTCATTTTAATTCATATCTTGAAAATCACCACACTCTATAACTTAGCTTATGATTATAAAACCTTTGGTTTGTTATACACGCACTACCCAATTCACAAGACAAGTCTACCTAATTCTATATAATCTTTCTCACGCAACCGATAATCAGGGTTCTCACCAAAATCTAGAAAGCTTCCCTATATTTATTATAAAACCAAATCATAAAATTATAAACCAAGCTTCTCCCAAATAATTTCAAATATAACCAACTTTATCAATCAATTACCTCAACCAAAATGCCAATCACTCGATCATTCATTATCAAGTAAACTACATATATCATCCACAATCCCAAAATATAATAAATTATACACTTCCAAATTATCTCAACAAATCAATTGATAATTCATAGCATCACAACATGACCATAAACCAAAATAACTATTTGTACGGTCAAGCCATCATTGCACTACAATCTTCTCCGAGGGGAAAATATAATAAAATGGAATAAGATAAAACTCAAGAGCTCATGAGCTGATGTGAGTTTTTAACATGATTTTATTCCAAAATAATTAATCGATCAAAAACACCATCTCATCAAAATATCACAACAATTAGATAACTTGTTAAATCCAAATCATGTACTAAATAACGATATTGCAAATATACTGTGATAAATCAATGGAAATTCATAATACTTATAACATCAATAATCGAAATACCAAAACTATCACCAAACAAGTACTGGGGAAATAATCTCATCATATTTTGACTGACTTGATCAGCAATGATGTACTATCCGGTACAATCATCACGCCAAGCTACACGGATAGATAGAAAAGCGTGATATCATATCTCATCATATCCGACCAACGGACAGTAATGACGCACTATCATTCGAGTACCGCCATCACGAGCTACACTGATAGACTAACATATCATCTCATATCTCATTATATCTCATGCATAATCTCGTCCTCAAAGACAAAGTCACTGAGCACACCTACCTGTGCCTCTCAGGTGTATCAGACACTTTAAAAGCCCTAGTATCTCATCTCAGACGGATTATCTCGTATCTCATCACGTATCTCCGTATTCATCACACCATATAAGCATATCTCATCTCATCTCGCATCACTATATCCTGAAGTGACAAGATTTCTAATGATTTTAACAAAAACAATCATTATGCTCATATTCATATATCTTTGTACACATATACATAAACATATAATCATATCCAAATCTCATCCGAAATTTTATCCTAAATTCATATTAAATTCATCCTAAATCTAATTTCCTTTTCATTTAACAAGTTTTAAAATCGCTTTTCTTTTCTTTAAAATAATATTATCATGCATATTCAAAACTCCAGAACTAAAATCATTAATCAAACATATTTATCTTAATAAGTACCAAAATACGTATAAAATCCATTTATATAAAATCATTAAATCAGTTTTTAAAATTAATCTTGTAAACATGTTTTACCATATTTAAAAATTATAATAAACCTACAATGAAAATAGGTTTCAGTATATTCCACCACAGCGACGACGTCCGAACTCCCAGATTTCGACAAATATCCACGGTTAATTCTCGCTCACTGAGATCCTCCACTTTCAAAATAATATAATTACTAACTATAATCATGAATTATAACTAATATACTCGAAACGACATTTATCCTGCAATAAAATATTCTCAAATTCTAAAATTACTAAATGTCTACATCAAAATTCATCAAATTATCCTTTAATCACAGATATTATCAAACTATCCATCAATTCCTCGATTACAAAATATCCACAAGTTTTGAACTTATAAATTATCCCCGAAAATTATAAAATTACCAAAATGCCCTAACGATATAAATTATTGAATTACTCCTCGAAATCTTAAATTACCTAACCGTCTTCACCTAAAATTACCAAAATGTCCACTCGATGACTAAATTGCACTTAACGGTCAAAGGTGACCGATCTCATTCAATGGTTTGATTTTAAAGCTCAGATTCGCTAGATTCCACCTCCCCAATGGTATTTGGCGCAGAATCTTCCACGCATCAGAATTTAACGACGGATTTCCAGCTCCCAAAACCGCGAGTTTTTCTGCATCGACGGCCGAATCCTACGCTTCGCGATTAGTTGGTTTTAAAAACAAATTGGGAAGTTATGAACAAGATCCGCCGGTGGATCTACTTAAAACCAATAAATCAAATCCGGGCGAGGGAAAATCATTTTTCCATGGGTTTTCTAACCGCTTTGCCAAATACTGTTGGTTTCCGTGATGAACGACGGCAGGATACGCCGGCCTACCCACAAGCTTCACATCGCATTCAAGCTCGAATCGAGGGGCTACTGAACGGCGAGATCCGACTGAGTCTTGATCATGGCCGGTCATGCAATCAATGGGTCTCTTCATATAGAAGGCATTTCCTATGCATTAGTTTTCATTGTTTACTCCTTATATCAATGTTTTTGTACTTAATAGCTTGTGATTTACCTTGTGTTTTATTTTTATAAGTGCAATTCTATTTATTTAAAGAACCGAGCTACAAGATGATGTTTGAGGATAAATGACTTCTTGATAAATTTTTTAATTTCGTACAGTTTGTCGATAAGATACGGCCAGATTGATACGATTTCGTATGTTTGGTTAATAAGCGCTGAGCGCCGCCGCTATCAACTCAAGTGGACTTGACATTTTTTTTTTAACGTGTTTTATCTTTTTATTACTCTTGTAAGTTTGAGAAGATTTAAAATATTTTTATCTTTATCCTTTAAGAAAACTAAAAAAAATGGGAGATAAAGAAAGATTTAGGAGATTAGAAATTAGAATTGATCATTAATTATTTTTATCTCTTTATGGTTTTCTTTTCTCCATGAGGAACTAAACTTATTTTTTCAAGGTTAATGTTTGATTCACCATTATTGGAGATCTTTCTGTGCTTTTAATTTTTTATTGCTTTTTTGGTATTTGTTTATTCTCCGAATTATTGTAATGATTATTTTTGTTAATTAGATAATTGGCCACTATTTAATTATTAATTTAATCTATTGCCAATTGAAACATTCATCGTATGAAGATTTTGACGTTTCGTGGCAAACATACAGCTGGCCGTTGTTAAGGGAATAAATAATCTAATTTAAACGAAACATCGATTCATGGCGAAAGTTAATTAGATTTGTCTTCTAATTTTTCAGCTATCAATTGATTAAATCTTATGATCAGTATTTAGATTTGTCTATTGATTGAGAAATAACCAATGGTCGCACCTTTGCTATCGATAATTGCTAGAGATTGGCTATTATATTCTTAAGAGGCCATAACCGGGTCTATTCATATAGCAATAATGATTTATAGTCAGACGATGATCGCAGCCGAATCAAAGTTAAATTAATTCCTTCAACCAGAGATTTTCCATTTTGAATTACACCTTTTAATTTGTGATTCTTATTAATTTAAATTGATTTTCATTATTGTCAACAATCCCCCAAATTTTACATTTTTATTTTAAAAAGGACGACACCACCAATCTCTCATGACACGACCGCCAATCACTATATTACTAATTGTTGAAAGTAGATTTATATTCACGCTTACACCATCAAACTTGGATTCCTAATACGTGATATGTCCGCACAAATGTACACAATGCGAATAAAGACAAGATTCGGGTGATCATCTCCACAGTGATCGGTACTGGAGTAGCTACGGCACTTATAATGCAAAATTCAATTAAATCAACTCAAATTCTAGCAATTAACTTAAATTAACAATTTAAAATGAAAGAAAATAAAGTGCAAAATAAAATAAACCAAATACATCTTACACAAGAAACGGGATCACTAAAACACGACATTAATATCGAAACTCCTTAGCCAGGGTATTGACTTATTTCTTTTCTCGTATATAACATCATTACATAAAGAATTATTACAAAGACTAGCGTAACTCTAACGATTCAACCCACAATTGGACATCTTCAACCTAATAATGACCAATATTTTGCCACACAAGATATAACATTATAAAGATAAATCTTAATATTTACAGCGATTTCTACGCCTAGCTCATCACTAATTTTAAATTGTGTGATGGTTTTATTCAAATTGAAGTTAACCCAATTAGGAAGCCTAATCGCTGAAAGTACTAAAAAGATGTATTTATAATAGAGAAAATCATCACTTACACTCTAAGTTTCACTAACATCCCTACTTTTACGCCTTTTAAGCCCCTTGCGATTTAATTATGATGTTTTATTTTAATTAAGTATTTTATGATTTTGGTGCGTACGCTAATCATTTCACAACGAACGGTAGATCAGATGAAAAAACGGACAAACAAGATAAGGTCTTTCCCGAAAAATAAAGATCGCTAACAAACGCTAAAATCGACAGAGCCATACGACTGGTGACTACACTTTATTGCCCACCGCCATGTACGAATGAAAGCCATTAAACTACAACCCTTACTCCAACACGCATAATCTTGATGGAGAGACCACCCCAATTTTTCACATGGTCTCGTGGGTTCCAATAGAATCTGAAGAAATTTTCACCCAAACCCACCAACGAAACCAATTCCTCAAAATCTTTTTGTCTTTCAACCACCATTTTAGACTATACAATTAACCCAAACTATTATCAGCCTAGACCATGGAAGATGCATTCTGCATTTCTTCAAGAATCTTATTCACTCCAAAATCGAAAGCAACAAAACCGCACCATTGATGAATCGCGAAACGAGATAAGAAATGCGGGCTTAACTTACAAACCCAATCGCTTCAAACCTGAAAATGAAGGGACAACTTGCTTTTTCTGGCTCGTTCTTGGCAATAACTATCAGAAAGGCAAATTTCTAAGTCAACCAGCCTAATCCTGTGAAAGGTATCATAAAGACTACACCACCCAGAAGATGAGGTCAAAGCCATCATGACCTCATAAAATGAAAATTAAGTCGACAACAACAGTTTCAGACACTATGACAAAAACAACTTCAAATTATATCGATAAATACAAAAGACTAACATCGATATAAGAAACCAACCTACGAATACGCTCCCAAAGCTCCATTTTATGTTAACTAAAAGAGCATGAAAATCCACAAGTGAGATTTTTGGAAATCTTTAAACATAAAGATGCACATCCCTTTCGCTGATGTTATAAACAAGTGCCATTTTATGCCAAGTTTCTTAAAGACCTTGTACTAAAAAAGAGAAACATTCATGTTCAAAAGAGGCATTTTTAACAGAAAAACGTGAGTGAGATACTCCAACACAAAATTCCTCTAAAATACAAAGCACCAGCCCCCACTATTTTACGTAGTGATGAGAACCACACAATTGAGAATTCTCTTGTCGTGGACTTGCAGTGAGCTAGCCAGAAATCATGCTTACTTGAGCCTAAATCCTGACCGGGAGAATTACACCCAATTCCGTGCTGGTGTTACAACTCGCAAACTGTCCCATGAAAAATCTCGTGGTAGATGCGAGACGTAGCTTTATACAGTGAGATAAGTTTTATTTTCCTTTGATTTTATCAGAATTGACACTCAACCAAATTAGATTCATGAAGATATCCCATTATCTTTAGTCAACCTTTTCTTTAACTCATTACTCACATTCAATGCAGGCCGAAACATGTGTTTATTGTCCTTCAGCACATGATTACTGAGCTAAATATCTTGAAATCGCACAAACAACCTCACAACGTAGATGATGAAATTGTTGATGCGGATTTAATAAGAATTACTATTAAACCTTTTCTTTCAAACCTAATCAGTACGACCCTTTGCAAACATGTTTAACTCACTTTCGTTTAAATTTTCGATATTGACAGATCAGAGACGAGGTTAACGCTCTACTTGATTTAGCACCATCCATGGATATTAACAAACGGAAGTCAAGAGCGGAACAACTAGCACTATCGAGAAGAACCGAGTCCATCATCGAATCACCATCAAACTCGAGCATCGTGACATACTCTGCCACAAGAAAAAGCTCAACAATGGACTATAGCGGCTCGGTTAAAAAATTTAACCGGGCGTAACTTCAAGAAAGTCAATGACAAAGATAATGAATGCCAAGATTTACAAAATGAAGAAATGAAAGTCTTTCATGACCAAAGAAATTATAAGAAAATCTTTCACACCAGTCGAAAGCATTTTTATTCAATTTCGCCATCGCTATTCCCATGTAAAGCTTACGCCTTCGACGGATCGATCCCTTTTAGTCCACACTGCTTTTTCCATACGAGCAATTAAAATTAAGGATCCAAAGAAAGTGTAATTTTTAAAGTTAATGGTCAAATATCAAAGCCATAGCTGTAGATCGCAACTACATGAAAAAGACACCAAAATCGATTTGAATCGACCCACCAAACTCAATTAAGAATTTTTCATTTATTTCTTCTTTTGGTGATTTAAATTATAGTGAAAGTGCGTTTATTTAATCATTCTCAATTTTCTTTTATCACTTCAACGCTAATCAATTATACCTAATTATTGCATCCTAAAACATCTGCATAAACTTCAACGTATACAATCTCATCTAAGCCGATACGATTTTGAAAACATATCGTTCAAGCTACAACCTCGCAGAGCTCATATCCCATGTCAAGATCTAGAAAGACAACCTCGTAGAATCGGCGAGGAGGCATCACGACACCCAAATAAAACTCCTCATAAAACTCAATAAGATAGAGGATTAAATTATTATTTTTCTTTTCTTTTCTTCTTCGAAGCCCTTAGTTTGTTACCCAAGTGTCGGGTTGACTGATAATGGTACTCCATGATAATCAAAGTCGGGTTACTTCAGCTTTCCTATAATAACCGATAATCTAATAAGCATTACTGGGATAAACACGATTCTGAAGAAATCTTCACAACATTTCCTTAACTTCCTCGTAACGCCTCCTTACGCATCTATAAAGTTTCTATCCGGAACGTGACACGATTGCTTATGAGAAATAACATCCTCACGACATCCGCTGCTAATCAAGGCCAAGGTAATGCTTGCAGTGAGTTACCTCCTAAATTTATTCAAGATACATGCCTGGTCAGGTAGCGAAATTACTCAAGAAAACGAAGAGTTAAAAACTTCCACGCTGATTGGCAAGCTACGCTTGTGGGATTTAAATGCGATAAAAATCCTTGTTCTCTTCAGAATGATGTCTGATAACATTAAGATAAGATTCAATTCATTGTGTGGATGGCTTGAATAAAGAGTCATCGATGACGTCCTTCGTCTTCAAACGCATCATAGCCGATACGCATAAAGAAATTTACGGCTTATTATTTCGCAGAAAGAACGTGTTCGAATAGTCTAAAGAATTTGACTATAAATGACCTCAGCTTACGCCTTTATAAGAAAAACTGACTTAAGCCTATCCTCGACCCATGAGGGCGTTTCTCTTCCTGACAGAAACTGTATAAGACAGCAACCACAATCACAACTACCCGTAAATACCCTTTACTATTGTTTTATTTTACCTGTTGTGTTATTTTCACGTTGTTTTATCAATTGCATTATTGCCTTTAATAATTGTTTGCTTTTTTTACTTTACTATTTTATTTTCGACAATCGGTACACGTGGCTTTACGCTAATTGGACATAGAGACATGCTACCTCCTATACAACAGAACAATTGTCACCAAGATCCTTGATATATGATCTTTTCTTTTTTTACTCACAAATTATTTTTGTAAGATCCTAATGGCAGAACTCCCAATAAACAATTCAAGAACATTTCGCAGGTTTCCTGATTTAACTAAGCGCAAAACATAAAAGAGTTCGCTGAGACAGCCATCGATCTTCGTCAACGATAGCAGAAAGAAATTTACATTTGGTTTATTGGCGATGGCGGATCGACTGCGGTTATCAAAACTAGTCTCGTGGTCGCTGCTATCTCGTAGGGAGCGTTGTTGTGCATCATCCTGCCAAGCCTCAAACCGTCTGGTCAGATTCCACTCACCAATCGGATAAGAAAGGCTTGTCTCGCGTGATGCGAAGAGAGACCGAATGCTAAATCACGCCGATGCTTTTATTTTCTTACCGGGTGAGATCTACAACCTGTGGCACCAATCACACAAGATTCGGGGCCCATCTAAACATTCATAAAAACCCA
>JASUUG010000758.1:0-41740 GCA_030449905.1 Luvunga scandens | reverse complement strand
AAAAAGAGAAAAAGAAAGGAAAAGGAGAAAGAAAGTTAAGAAGTTGAGAATTTGAAAGGTAGAATTGAAGGAAATATTACGGGAAATAGAATTAGATAATTAGATCTATATTATGTGAATCAGTGGGTAATAGATTATAAAAGGAAATTATCCACCGACCACTGCTTTTTTTTTGGATATTTTTAAAAATAGACAATTCCTTTTTTCTTATTGAATTCCACTCAAGCTACATTTATATTTTTCACCCCTATATGTTGACCGGGCAAGATATTATTGACGCCATAGGGGCAAATTGGTCATTTCACCCGCGGAACCTAAACGACGCCGCTTGTTAAAAAAGAACTAACAAAATTGTAATTTTACATTTGTGCGGTGAATCATCATTTTCATACAGAACTAACAGACCCAACAGCTAATGACGGAAGTGGAAAAACTTCTAAAGAAATTTAACTTCAGTTAGGAATGAACATAAAAAGAATTGTTTATTTTTAAAAAAGCTCAAAAAACAAGTGGTCGGTGGATAATATCCAATTATAAAATTAAGTAGTTATGATTTAATTTACATCATAATGATAAGTTTATATTGCCCCAATTGTTAATTTTTAAAGGAGAAATTCAAGAATCTGTGAGACCCACAACAGCCCAATAAACACTCGGAGTAAAACAGAGTCGTGAGGGATACTATTATTACTATTATATATTCTTTGAAGCATTTTATATTTGATATTTTGATTTAATATCATGTTATGATTACATATACGATATTATACATTTGATTGAGTCATGAGATATGATTGCCAATTACCATATATGTACCATTCTCCATAGACTCCACGCATGTATTAAGAGAGTCAGCTCATGCACTGTGTGATGTGTTAAATTCCACTGGTATTGAGGTTTATCGCTCGCTTTACATGAGCAGTGGCGGTGCCATGAATTATTTTTAGTGAAATAAGTTTAAATAGTAATTTAATTCAAGAAAGTAATTAATAAATGACATATGTCAAAATAAAAATTTATTAAAGTATTTAATTCAATATACTTATAATTGTCCTCGACAAAGTTTTATATGTTGTAAACGTTAAAGAATAATCTCGTTGTCAAGAATACAAAATACAACTTTTTCTATGTATACAACAAGAGTATCATTTCATTATTGATCTCCTATCCGATTTCGTAGACGATTTTCACAAAATTTATAGCTGAAAATGCCATTTCTACTGTATCTGTGGCAACTGATAAAATCAATGCTATTGTCACCAACAAATAAATTAATGAATATAATTGATCCTTCTTAGTTTCAACCAATTTTCTTGCTAGTTCACCAATCCCTTTCAATCCTGAAAATTTATTGATTTTGATCCTAAAATTTTGATCTTGATTTTTTTTTAATTTTTAAATGTTGTATTAAAATATTGGTCTTTTAATTATTTAAAAAATTTATTAGGAATTTTATTGTAAATACACTAAAAAATAAAATGAATTTAATTTTTTTTTTAAAATCTAGCAGGGGCTGAAGCCCCTACTAGCTCTCAAGTGGCATCGCCCCGCTTGCATGAATGATGATCCCGACGGTATTAAGAGTTATTTCTCATGGGTACTATTTGGTTTAGTTTTGTCATGTATATATGTATGAATTCTATGTTTGTTGATGTATTATATTCAGTGCCGAGTTATGTCACATGATTATGTATAACCACTAGTACATTACTTTATTTTTTTTTATATATATAATTATATCCACTTACTGAGCCAAGTTCACTATTTTCCTATTTATCCTATTCTTCCCCCCAGATTTCTATAGGATTTTCGTGCAGATTAGTTTCTAATCGAGTTGAGGTTGGGACACGAGATGCATTCTTTGCATGACCTACATTTTGACGACATTTATGTTGCTTATGTTTTTTTTGTGTGTGTGTGTGTGTATAGTGCAAGTATGTATAATAAGACTTAAATTGCACAAGTTTGATATATACTTTCCGATGAGATAGATGTTATTATATGTTATAGTAGAGGCCCGAGGCCATTTATATATATATATATATATATATATATATATATATATAGTCATGAATTAAGTTTATGTCATGAGTTCTAGTTATTAAATCGCATGATTGGCCTCGGACTCGACATATAGATCGAGATGGGTCGTATAGGCATACTACTCTATCTCTTTTTGGTAGGAAAGGAAATCTAAAGGCCTTAAAAGTTCTATCAAATATCACCTGTTTAACAAACATAAAGACCAATGCGGTGGTCTTCAAGTTCAAATTGCGGTGTTTCGGGGTCATAAGGACACGTTTGGTATCTACAGACTCATGTTGTAGACATCTACAAGCGATGAAGATGCATTTGTGGCTTTCATCTCTCATCCAAGGTCATTTATATGGTCAATATAAACCAATTCTCAAGCTTCCATTGTCCATTAAATTTTTATTACTATAATGCTCATTAATAAAATCAATGTTTTAGATTAAATGACCAATTTTAATTACATCGATTGACTCTCCACTCTTATCTTAAAACCCGTCTCTAAGACCAAGCAAACTTATCGATATCCTTATGAAATCTTAATAAGTATATTGCTACATCATAATCAAAATTTGATTGGTGTTTTAACTTTTGTTTATTGCTACGTCAAAGAACTAATAGTGTTCTCGTGTTTGACAAAGTGTTTATTGACTAATTATACTATGTACTCCGGGGACTTATTATTTCAATACAAATAAGCCACCGCAGCTTAAAAACTAGTTTCACTTTATTAGGAAGAGATTGCCCTTGAATCTTTGCCTAGTGTGAACAGCGTGTTTCACTTTGTTTTTGATGTGCTTAACCATTTGATGGATAAACATAATTCCCGGTCTCTGCATATGATATTCCTATAAGTTAATTGTTCACCGCACAAGGCATATTATAATCTTGTGTATTTGTGGTCCGCAATATTTTTAAAATAATTTTCCTTTCTTTAGCCTAACTCATGAAAAAAAAGTTCCTTAGAGATTTGGTGATTTTCGAGGTGGCATCGTAGGAAAGAAACCTTTTAGCTCGAAAAGGCTAATCGATTAGCATACTAATACAACACAGTACACAACATTGTATTAATTTATTCATTATCCTAGTGCTGAGTTAGTAATTTTATCAAATGTATATTTTCATCTTATTTGTATTGTGGTTGGACAATTGTGACTTAAAAAGTAAAGAAAGACTAAATTGTTTTGTTAACAAGATGTCACTTAAACTTGAAAGATAAGTTAACTTTATTACATACTACCTCGTGGTGATGAAAAACTTATTAATCTTTACTTTTTTATAAAATTATTATTGAAAGTCATATTTACTTGAGTAATATCAACTTTATATCATAAATAGAGTTTCCTTTTTCTTTCCCACAATAGTTGTGGCTTGAAGCCACATCACCTTAATAACAAATATGACTTAAGTAGTTAACTATGAAGACTTAAATTTCCTTTCGCTTTCATATAATATATAAACTCCGCTAAACTAAATTCCTCCTACTGTTGATTGCTTGGTTATACTTTAGTTATGTCATCTTCCTTTATATATGTGTACATATATGATGTTTACATTATATGGAGATCCAATCTATTGCCACCATTCAGACTTTATTCATAAACCATATGTACCTCTAGATTTATTTAAGTGTCATCCAACGATTGGCTATGACAACATCAACTATCGGAGAATAGTTCTAGATAGTTTGGTTGTAAAGCTTCATGCGTTTGCAAGTGGGGAGTCAACTTAAACGTTGGCATCGCTTAATTTACTATTGTTAGTGTCAACTGTTAGATGGGTAGGTCACTGATAACTCTATGAAATAATAGTTATCTATAGCACTTTTGGACTTAAATCAAGATTATTTAGAGAGTAAATGACATATTTTAATAGTATTTTAGTTATATTTTGCATACTTATTTTTTTATTTATTCTTAATAAATTAAGTTGTTTTAGAATAAATTATGTGCATAGATTGTGTGCTTTATTATAGGTAATTGGAAATGTAATTTTCAAGGAAGGAATGTTGTGCAATGGGTTTGCAAGAATGAGAAAAAAATTTGGCTACAGAAAAATGGAAGTGAGTTTGAATTAGTATAGATGTTGTAGTCAGTGGTGTAGCAACCATTGTTGTAGCAATCCTTGAGCATTCAAAGAGAAAATTTCTAGTGAAAAAAGTATGCGATTTGCAGTATCCAAATCCAGAAGATACTTGTCCTAGACGTCCAGTTGCCTTAGTTTTCTATTATAAAAGAAGCACACACTTAAGAAAAAAGAGGCAGCCGTCGTTCACAAGAAAAACTCAAAAAAGAAAGAGAAAACAACAAAGAGAAGAAAAAATCCAAGCTGAGCAAGAAATCAAGAAACTAGAAGGGCCATTCGCTACTATCTTTATTCTTTTTATTTTCTTTGATTCATTATGATGTACTTGATGGCTGAATTAGTTTTTGTTTCTGTGCTGAAACAAATCATGAACTAATTTTATTTGCGATTGAGTGATAAACATGCTTGATGGTTATTGACTGAATTTATGTGTTACTGCATGATTGCTGCAACATTTTGTTTTGATAATGCTTAATTTAATTCACTATTTAAGCTAACCACCCATTTAGTGATACTAGCTAAGAAAGAGCCACAAAAGGGTCTATTCTAATGGAACATATTACAACAATACTTGGTTTTAAATTAGGTTTCCTAAGTTGGGTTAACTCAATTTGAATAGGGCTATGTCTAATTTAAAACTAATGATGAACTAGACATAGGGATTTATCTTGTAGGTTATTAGGAACCTTGATCTTATAATACTATATCTTGTATGGAAAAACAACTAGTTATTGTTAGGTTATTTATAGATATAAGATGTCCAATATGCGACAGTTGAGGATGCATTAGAGTTCTGTCCAGTGCTGTAATAACTGTTATAGCAACAGTACTGAACAGAAAAACAGTCAATACCATTAAGTGGGTTGATTCACTCAACTACATCATTCTTAGTGATTACATTCTTGTGTGAGATGTGTTAATTTATTTTATTGCATTTTATTTTTCTGTCATTTAAATTATTTTTCCAAATTTAGTTGTTAAAAGAGTTAATTTGATTTAATTGAGTTTGTACTACAAGAATTATTGTAGCAACTCTGATAGCACTAATCCTGTGAAGACGATACTTGAATACTTATCACTTTATTACTTGTGTACACTTGAGCAATGACACCTACATTTTAGGAGATTGAACCAAATCCGCAACAATTTTTTGGCACCGTTGCCGAGGATTGATTGTTTATTGTGACTTTTGAAATCAATTTTTATAGTGTTTATTTAAGTCATTGTTTAATCATTTTTTTTATAGTTGAGAAAGTGTTCTAACAACCATTGGATGCGCAAAGACAAACAAATTGAGTTCTACTTTGATCCAAAAATTGAGAGGATCAAGTTGAGATTAAGAAGGGAGTAAAGAAATTAAAAAACTGCAGTAGCAAATGAAAATTTACTAGATATGTGAGATTTGAATAATTAAGGAGAATTGCAACAATTAAATAAACAAGGAGGTTAGAATGGACAGCATGTTTTTAGGCAAGTAAAAACAAATATCATTCATATGGCAAATGACAGAGAAAGAGCAATTCGATACTATGTTGTGTTGACTCATCAAGTCATACATCCAGGCATAGTTAGACCTGAAGTTCAAGCAGATAACTTTGAGTTAAAGATAGTGATGTTTCAAATTTTATAAACCGTGGGTCAGTTTAATAGACTGCCATCAGAAGATACTCATTTTCATCTCAAGTTATTTTTGGAGGTGAGTGATGCTTTTAAGATTCTTTGGAGCATCATAGGACACATTAAGGCTCAAACTTTTTCTATTCTCTTTGAGAGACCAAGCACGAGCATAGTTGAATTTCTTACCACCAAACTCCATCACAACATGGAATGACTCGGCTGACAAGTTTTTAATGTAGTATTTTCCACCCATTAAGAATGCAAAATTGAGAAATGAGATCACATCTTTCCATCATTTGGAAGATGAGAGCTTGTATGATACGTGGGAATGGTTTAAAGAGTTCTTTAAGATGTTAACCTCATGGTATTCCTTGTTGTATACAATTGGAAACCTTCTATAATGGTCTCAACCAAAGTACAAGACTGATGGTATATGCTTTAGTAAATGGAGCTTTGTTATCCAAATCCTATAATGAAACTTATGAGATTTTAGAGAGAATAACTAATAATAATAATTATCAAAGGGCCATCTACTAGGCAAGTTGTAGTGAGAGAGTGCAGTTGGAGTGCATAGTGTGGATGCCCTGACAGCTTTATTAGCACAAGTAACTTCATTGAAAAACATGATGAAGGCTCTAACCACTGCTCCAATAACAGTTAACCAAGTTGCAGAAGTGTCATGTGTTTATTATGGAGAAGGGCATTTATTTGATAATTGTTCCAGGAATCCAGCTTTGATAAATTATTTGGGCAACTTCAACAAACAGGGTCATAACAATTCGTATTCAAACACTTACAACCTAACATGAAGGGAACACTCAAATTTTTCATCGGGCAATCAGAATCAGCATATTGTAGCAACCAGTGGACAAAATAGACCAGCAAACCACTTAGATTTCACCAGCAAAACACTACAACAAATATCAACTATTGTAGCATGTCACCGTAGCATTTTTTTTTTTAATGCTACCAAATGTCATTCTATAGTAACACATACTAAAAAAAATGTTACAATTGGCTATACAATAATGAAACTTTATTTTTTATTATATTTTACATTCAATTTGTAGCATATTGTTAGTGCTGCATTTTATTTTTAATACCATAGCACTTTAAATATGCTACAAACTAATGTTACATTTAATATTATTTGTATAGTAGCATATTCATAAGTGCTACGTATATTATTTAATAACATAGCATTTTAGAAATGCTACAAAAACAATTTTAATTTAGTGGCAATATATAAAAGCTATCAAAAGAGAGGGTGGAAAAAGAAGCGGTGAAAATTTTATCAACCGCCAAATGAAAAAATAAAAAATATTCAAAGATAATTTTAATTATCTTTTGCCTATAAACTCTAATTTGCTGTGTGAAATCTAAAATCAAAACTCTTAGTCATCTTCTCTCCGTTGAGGCTTCTCTACTAGATTTTGAAATCTAAAATCCTCATATACTGTAATTTCTTTACAAATCATTTAACCCAACGAGGCCCCCTTAACTTGCTGAGCGATTGCATCCCCAGATGGCGTGAGTTTGATAGAAGAAATTGATGGGTCTTGATTTCCCCAAATATGGCTTGAATGTGATGGAGGTAATTTATTGGTTTTGCTTTTACGTTTGTTAATTTTTGTTATTGATACTGAGGATGATGTGAAGTTGCTTAGAGAAAATGGTGTGATTTTGAATAAATTAAAGAGTGATAAAGAGGCTGTAAATTTTTCGAATGAGATTAGTAAGTCCATTAGATTGACAGTAGTTCTGATTCGTAGAGAAAGTGATTGAAGATATTATGAATTATTATGATAGTTGATGCTGTTTTAAAGTTGAGAAATTTATGAAGTATCAATTAACTTTGCTTGATGACCTTTTGCTCTTGATGACATTACAAGCGTTTTGTGCAATTTATGGCCATGAACATTTCAATTTACGACTTTTTAATTTATCCTTTTCCTATTAGGCAATTATATGGCGTGCAATTACATCGTTAATTTTTGTTAATCTAAAAAAGGTGCTAGCATTTGTTTTCAATTTATCATTTATTTGTTAAAATGTTTCAGTGCCATGAAATTAACTTTCGATGTTGAGTTATTGTGAACCTTGTTGCTTTAAATAATTATTGAAAACTTTTTTTTTCCTGTTTAACCAAAATACGTTTATAAGACATTGTTTAGATTTAGGCATAAATGGTAGAAAATTTCATGTAATTTCTCCATTATGATTTGAGAGAATGGTATATGAAATTCAATAAATTGGCTTTGCAACTTTTGCTGGTTGAGGACAGAAGCAAGCCTTAAAAAAATGAATTCAACTTGTTAATATAACTACCTGGCTTCCTAGCTCAAGTGAATGCCATTTCATGATAAGGCAAGAGTTAAGTTGCACAATAAAGGCTGGGCTAGTCTCTTGAAAGGAATAAGATGTGAAATCCACTACATGTAGTTAACTTTTTTTTATTTGTTATTGGGATTTATTATATTTTATGCTTGACAAAAGTATCTTTGGTTGATATTTTTTTGATATCCAAATAGCTCCTCTGAGTTGAAGAAGACCCAACTAACTTGCAACTCTGGCTTGCATGGCCAATTGCATAATGACTTGCTCCAGACTCCCTGACTACTACGTTTGTTAGTTTCTATCGTAAAGTTTGCACTGTCATTTGTTTTGTTCATTTATGAACTTTGATCTATTAGCTTTTTGTTTACTTGGTGTTTATTAGTTGGTTTTGTTGGATGTTATCATGAATTTGCCAAGTTTTATAGCTTGTAATGTATTCTCTATTTCATCTTAATAACCTATGAGTTTTGTGAGTTAACATAAATTTTGTTTAATTTGAAAAGCAAAATGTTTATTCTCAATAGTATTAGTCTTGATAACCCTTTTTCTTCTAGTTTATTTTGAATGAGAAATAATAAGTACTAGATCAATTTACTTTTCTATGGTGTCTTTCCGCAAATTTGCATTCTTTTTCATAACTTGCTTTCATGTGGCTGAATTTTTTCCCATTTTCAATTTTAGCCTTTAGTTCACAACTTTGAATCACCAATTTCCATACTTCATTTTATCCTTAGTTGCATATTTGAATTTTCATCACTTAAAACTATGATGGTCCATATAAGTTTGAAAGAAGTTTATGAGACCAACATTTACAATTATCTATGCCTTATGACGAAAATTCTTAAGTTAAAAAAATCATGATACTAACTTTGTTTTAGTAGATACTAACTTTGTTTTACTATATTTACACAGATTTAATCGCTTTGTTTGTTTCTTTTTTGTGATTGTACTCATATTTTTTCTTTCAATTTATATTGCAGGTTATGAGAATAGATACTACTTGTAAAGAAGATTTGGGTTCAATTTGAAGATGAAGGAGATTTGGGTTCAATTTGAAGATGAAGCAATATTTTTGGTTTAAAGATTGCCTTCTCAAGAGATGGCACTCTTTGTTTATAGTTAAGCATAATTTTATTTGTAATGGATATTTATCATCAAATTATGAAATTCATACATTATTACATTGATACAAATCGATATATAAAATATATTTTATATTTTCGTTCATATGGATTATAAGTTTTTATATGAGAAAGTTTTGTATTATCATCTAAAAATAATATTGTATTTCTCTAGCATTTGTTCGAGGGTATTTAGTGATTTATTTATAATTATCATATAATTTGTAGCATCTTTAAAATGCTACAAATCAATCAAAATTGTAGCATTTTTACTATGCTGTGGTAGACAATTCGATAGCATTTTTAAAGTGCTATAAGACTTTAATATGTAGCGTTTTTCCTGTGCTACAAGAGACAATTTGGTAACATTTTTCAAGTGCTACAAAATGTAAAAGGATAGCATTCCAAAATTGCTACTAAAGAAGTATACTTTTAGTAACGTGGGCTATCATAGCACTTACAAAAACGCTACCATCTATTTTTAGTAGCATTTTTCACATGCTGCTATATTGCAGATTTGTTGTAGTGAAATCAAGGTTAAAGAAACATCAGTAATGACTAGATCAATTCTCTTAAAGCTTTAATTAAGGAGTATATTATGAAAAATGAAACAGTTGTCCAAAACCAAGTTGTGTCATTAAGAAACTTGAAGAATCAAGTTTGATAGCTTGCTACAGCATTCAGTAACAAACCTTAGGAAAGTTTACCTAGCAACACAGAAGATCTAAGAAGAGAACGAAAAAAGCAATGCAAAGTGATCAATCTGAGATCTGGAAAGGATGTGCATATTCCAGTAGGTATACAAAAGAAGAGAAATGAGCCTCTTCAAACTCAAGAAGAAGTTCAGAATGAAGAAAATCCTATTCTTTCCACTAATCAACATATTGGTGAGAACAGTAAAGTTACAGCACCTACAAAAACAGATGAGTCACTACTTGCTAGAACAGATGCTACAGAATCATCAAATGCAGCAGAAAAAAGGAAGAGCAAGTGAAAAGCAACACGTGCAGCCAACTGTAGCATAACAGTTTAGACACCCACCACCATTTCCACAGAGATTTTAAAAGTAGAAGTAAGATAAGCAATTCAGCAAATTTTTAAAGGTGTTGAAGCAGCTTCACATCAATATTTCATTTGTAGAGGCTTTGGAACAAATGCCTAATTATGTGAAATTCTTAAAAGATATTTTGGCAAGAAAAAGAAGGTTAGAAGAATTTAAAATTGTTGCTCTAACACAGGAGTGCAGCCATATGCTTTAGAGTAAATACCTCAAAAGCTGAAAGATCTAAGAAGCTTCACATATCATTATTCCATAGGAACCAAGTACAGTGGAAAGACACTTTCTAATCTGGGGGCTAGCATCAATCTCATGCCTCTTTCAAATTTCAAGTTATTGAGAGTTGGAGAATGTAAACCAACAACAATAACTTTACAATTTGCAGACAGATCTAATGCCTATCCAGAAGGGAAATTTGAAGATATATTGGTGAAGATTGATAAATTCATTTTTATAGTGGATTTCACTATGTTGGACCTTGAGATAGATAAGGAGGTACCAATCATCTTATGAAGACCCTTTTTGGCCACCTAAAAAACTCTCATTGGTGTGCAAAAAGGGGAATTAACAATGAAGGTTAATGATCAGTACGTTACATTCAATGTGTTAAATGCCATGAAAAGTCCCGATGAGATTGAGGATTACAATTTCATCAGTGTTGTAGATCTTGCTGCAGCTGAACAGGTGGATAATTACTACAGTAACATGCAATTTAATGTTGTGGCATTTGACAATGAGGATGCTGATAAAATTGACATAGCATGGCTAGGAGAGTAACAATAATTCAGAGCAAATAGACGTTTTGAATCTTTGGATTTATTACACAGAAAAGTAAAACCTCCTGTACCTTATGTAGAGTTTCCACCAGTTTTTGAATTAAAACTCGTACTCTCATATTTAAAATATGCATATCTTAGTGACAATGATACGTCATAAGTAGTTATTTCATCTTCTTTGGATGTAGGTCAGGAGAAAAGCTTAGTGAATGTGTTAGGGAAACAAATAAAAGCAACTGGCTGGACTATGGCAGACGTTAAAGGAATATTTGGATTTATTACACAGGGAAGTAAAATCTCTTATACCTTTTGTAGAGTCCCCACCAGTTTTAAAATTAAAACTCTTACTCTCATATTTAAAATATGTATATCTTAGTGATAATGATACGTTACCAGTAATTATTTCATCTTTTTGGGATGCAAGTCGAGAGAAAAGCTTAGTGAATGTGTTAGGGAAACATATAAAAGCAACTGGCTGGATTATGGCAGACATTAAAGGAATCAGCCCATCTATTTGTATGCACAAGATTCTGTTGGATGAAAGTTATAGCAATTCAGTAGAGCAACAGAGAAGGTTAAATCTAATCATGAAGGAAGTTGTGAAGAAGGAGATTATCAAATGGTTGGATGCTAAAATTATATACCCCATATCAGATAGTTCATGGGTGAGCCCAGTACAATGTGTACCCAAGAAAGGAGGAGTAACTGTTGTAGCAAATGAAAAAATGAACTCATACCTATAAGCACAATCACGAGGTTGGAGAGTTTGCATAGATTATAGGAAACTAAATAAGGCTACAAAGAAATGATCATTTTCTCATCCTTCATGTAGACTAGAATGCTATAACACTGTAGAGGATCGGGAGAAGACAACATTCACTTGTCTTTATGGTACTTTTGCATTTAAAATGATGCCATTTAACTTGTGCAATGCTCCAACAACATTTCGAGGTGCATGATGGTAATTTTTCAGACATGGTGGAGCAAACACTAGAGATATTCATGGATGACTTTTTTATCTTTGGTGAATGTGCTTAAAAGATGTGAGGATACAAATCTAGTTTTTAATTAGGAAAATTGTCACTTCATGGTGCAAGAAATGATAGTTTTAGGCCATAGAGTCTCGAAAAAGGGTATTGAAGTGGATAAAGAAAAAATAGATATCGTTGACAAACATCTACCAACTACTTCAGTTAAAGGCATAAGGAGTTTTTTAGGTTATGCTGACTTTTATAATAGATTTATTAAGGATTTCTCAAAAATAGCCAAGCCTTTATACATGTTACTTGAGCATGAAAAGCCATTTAAATTTGACGACAATTGTTTAAAGGCCTTTGAGGAACTAAAAAGAGCCCTTATTACAGCACTGTGGTTGTAGCACCAAATTAGAGCATCCCTTTTGAGTTAATGTGTGATGCCAATGACCACTCTATTGGAGCAGTGCTAGGATAAAAGAAAAACAAGATCTTTCATTTAATTTATTATGCCAGCAAGACACTAGCAGATGCCTAACTCAACTATACAACCATTGAAAAAGAGTTGCTGGCTGTTGTGTTTGCATTTGATAAATTCAGAGCATATTTAGTTAGCACTAAGGTGACTGTCTAACAAACCACTCAATAATAAAATACTTGATCTCCAAGAAAGATGATAAACCTAGACTGATTAGATGGATTCGTTTACTATCAAAGTTTAACCTGGAGATTAAGGATAGCAAAAATACTAAAAACTAAATGGTAGATCACCTATCAAGATTGGAGGTAAATGCAAGTACTCAGTCCAGACAAGTCATCACAGAAACCTTTCTTGATGAGCAACTGTTGATACTTCAGCATGCAGAAATGTTGCATTAATTAGGATTCCTATGGTATGCGGATTTTGCTAATTATTTAATAAATGGATTGTTACCACCTGACTTAACCTACAAGCATAAGAAAAAGTTTTTCCATGATGTCAAAAGCTATCAGTGGGATGATCCTTGCTTATACAATGTGTGTTCATATCAGATCATTCAAAGATATGTGCCTGATGCAGAAATTCCAAACATATTGCAAGCATGTCATGCTGCAACATACGAAGGACATTTTGAAAGCAACAGAAGAATAGTAAAAGTGTTTCAAGTAGGTTATTACTGGTCTTCTATCTTTAAAGATACCAATCACTAACATTATGGAAGTGAAGGTTTTTTATGTATGGGGAATAGATTTCATGAGACCATTCCTACCTTCTTTTGACAACTTATACATTTTGGTGGCTGTGTATTATGTGTCCAAATGAGTGGAGACTGTAGCCCTACCTATAAATGATGCCAAGGAAGAGGTGAAATTCCTACAGAGGAATATTTTCCCAAGCTTTGGGACTCCTAGGGCCATCATTAGTGATGAAGGCACTCATTTTTGCAACATGGTATTTGTTGCAGCATTGGTCAAGTATGGGATCAAGCATAAAATTGCCAAATCATATCACCCTCAGTCAAATGGTCAGATAGAAGTTTCCAACTGAGAAATCAAGAAACTTTTGGAAAAGATAGTGAACCCTACAAGAAAAAATTGGTCTATGAGACTATATGATGCTTTATGGGCTTACTGTACAGCCTACAAGACACCACTTGACATGTTTCTATACAAAATCGTCTATGACAAAGCTTTTCATTTGCCATTAGAGCTAGAACATAAGGCATATTGGGCAATAAAACAACTTAACATGGACATGCATGCTACAGCAAAGCATAGAAAGCTTCATCTATGTGAATTAGAAGAGTTAAGGTTGTTTTCTTATGAAATGCAAGGATTTATAAAAAGAAAAAAAATAATTATATGACAAACACATTCAGTAAAGGAATTTAATTCCAGGCCAACAAGTTTTGCTGTATAATTCGAGATTAAAGCTTTTTCCAAGGAAGATAAAATCAAGATGGTCAGGTCATTTTAGACTTATCAAAGTCTATTGTTATGGTGTCGTGGATCTTAAAGATGAGAAAACTGGTCAAGAGTTTATGGTAAATGAGCGAGTTAAACATTATATTGATGATGCCATGCATGACTTAAGAGAAGATTTATTCCTTAAAGATCTAATTTGAGCAAATAAGGGAACATCAGGCTGAAAGACTTTAAAACAAGCGCTAATTAAGAGGCAACCCAATAAGAGAAGTGTGTTAAATGTCTATGGTTGTTTTTGTTATTTTATTTTTAGTATCTAGTGCTTAATTTTATTTTATTACTTTTGTCATTTTATCTTATGTCAATTTTAATGTCTCCATTTATTTAATTTTATTTTTACAGTAAATAAAAAAAAGGCAGTACAAGAGATAGGGAATTGTTACAGCATAGGTTCAAGCACGATGCAGAGCATGTGAACATTAGCATCAGAGGGAGTTATGCTAGATTGTTGTAGCATTGAAGCTAACAAAGTAGCTTACAAAAGTTTTTACTGTTGCAATTAGTCTTCCTTCGATTTTGTTGCCAAGAAATATTTTAAAATTTCACTAACATACTGATGTCAGTAAGAGATAAATCAGGATAAAGGAAATTTGAAATCCTTATAAAATCATGACATATTCCCTTTCATTTTTAAATTAAGATTTGATTTTCAATTTATAATTACTGTCACATTTATCTCAATATTTACTTTCCTCTTTTTACTCTTCATGCACTATAAATTAGGGATTGTGCTTTCTCAAATTTTATTCGTGTTACAACTTTTCCTTTTCGTTTAGGACTTTTAACATTATTGCTACAACTTAGCAAATCTGCTCCACTCTTTTTAGTATAACTGATTTTCATGCATTGCTGTGACAATGGTGAAGATCAAGTCTCGTGTCATATGGCTGAAGGACCCCTTTTTCACTTTCATAGCTACAAAGGCGAGGATAAATTTGAGGAATTCATTGAGCCGCAGAAAATTTTAGAGGAGAAATTTAGAACATGTAACATAATTTATGCTGCTGTAACACTAATAAAAGAATTTTATACCAAGATGCTCTGACAGACCAACACACAATATGGGTAAGAAATTCTTAAGTTCCTTTACAACCAAAAGTCATTAATGTCTTTCACAATTTGCCCTTTGATATTGATTGTGAATACTCAAAAATGATTGAAACAATGACCAATAAGAAGTGGAATGTTGTGTGTAAGGGCCTTATTGTCGAAGGTAGTTCTTGGGCAAATGAAGAAGCTAAAGTAGTGAATATGATGGACTTGGAACCGATTGCCAAAGTATGGGTAAAATTTTTAAAGTCTAGGCTGATGCCCACCACACACATGACTACAATGTCCCAGGAAAGATTAGTTCTCTTATATGTCCTCTTTAAGGTCTCGCGATTGATGTTGGAAAAATTATTGAGAGAGAAATTAGAGACTGTGCCATGAAAAAATAAAAAATGGTTGGTTTGTTGTTTTTTTCCCTCATCACAAGTATTTGCATTGTATTTGGAGTGCATGTCTCTACTAAGGGTGAGAGGATTAAAAATGAAGGAACTTTCACTGCTCGAACCATTGAGAGAATTGCTGGAAAACCTGCTGCTGTAACAACACCAGAGCATGCTGTTGTCACTAGAGCAAGGAGAGCCTTTGGGCTTGAAAGGAGGTTGTAAGAATTAAGTGACAGCATTACCCAATATACTAAAGCATAAAGAAGGGAGAATAATCGTTTCTTGAACTACCTGATGAACCTTAAGGACTATTTAGATAAATTTAATGTATACGTGAAAGGTAAGAACTAAGATTTTTCTGATGACTTGCTGCAGCAGTTTAACTTTGAAGATCTTTCTGATGACTTGTTTCAGTAGAGAAAGCTTCAGTAACTGAAACAGTAGCCATTGAAGAAGAATCTAGCTCTGAGGAAGAACCACTGCCTGTAGAGGAACAAAGAGAGGAAGAAGCAGAATAGTAGAAAGAAGAGGAGGAAGCAAAAGAACAGAAGGAGGAAAAGAAGAGCAGTAGGGAGCAGCTAACGAATCAGAAAAGGAATAGGAAAAGGCACCTCCAGTGGTGCCCCTTAACAAAAAGGAAAACACATCATCTAAGAAAAAGATGAAGAAACAGAGAATAATCAGGACGATGAACCACCAGCCCTCTCCAGCAAAGGCAAAGAAAAGGTTTTGAGTAAAGAAGACTCTGAAGATAACCAAGAAGAGATTGATGCTGAAATTGAGGCAGCAATTAGCAGGGTTACATGAACAGTTGTAGAAAAATAGAGTCTGCTCGACATAATTGCGAAAATCACTACTCAGGAAACTGCTCTAGTTATTTCTCAACGAACTCTACCAAAATCTTCAACATCAACATTAGTTAAAAAGAGGTCCAACAAGCATAAAGAGGCATAGCAGTTTGGAGGTGCTACAGCACCAGAAGAGCCAGACCCGAAGCGTACACGATCACATTAGCCCAAGATGCCCGAGCCCACCGAAACCCTTCCAGTCAGTTCCCCCACAACCAGCAAGAAGAAATTATCAACTGCAGCAGCTGCCATTCCACAAGGGTCACAAAGTAACATCTCCGAAATGCAACCAAGAAGAAGTGACCTTGTACTGAGTAGCTCGTAACAATCCGGCAACAATTAAGGAATGCCCCTGCCAGATTTAACTTTTTAGCTTATATAAAAAACTTGATATGTTATTTATTTCTATCATATTGCCTCGTTGGTTTGTGAATTTTTGTTTTTATATTTGCATGTTTGGTTTGTTTGATTTGTTTACATTATGAGTGTTTCTGTTCATGTGAGGACACAGCACCTCTCAAGTTTAGAGAGAGGGCTGCATTGGAATAAGAATAAGCTTGTGATGTGTGTTTTGTTTATGATTGTGAAGGTGTGTGTAATGCTCTGTTATATAAGTTTGTGTATAGATTGAAATACCTAATGAAAATAAATTAAGTATCAAGTTTTGTGATTGCTAAGTAGGGATAGTTTAAAGATGAGGGCTGAATTTTTATCTCAACACTGAGGCTTTGATTAAGTTCTATGAGATTGTTGTAGTAGAGATGTGTTTGTTAGAAAGATAGAAAATATCTCAAGTTTAAGGGAAGTTTTTTTAATTGTGCTTGTTATAAATAATTCTACTCTAATGGCTAAAGTTGTTGAGTAACCAAGGCTAAGTATGCACCCCATACATAGACTTGAGTCCAAAGGCAACAGATGCTATGAGCATTGTTGTAGCAATAATAAAAAAAATTATTTTTCTTAGTCCTCTGTCTGGGATATTGAGTAACAGGTCTATTCATAAGCCTCATATTCAGCGTTGAGTCAAAGGTATCTTTAGATAAGACCATGTTATGGGCATTGCTTCAGCAACTTTGATTTGTGCATTCGTTGAGTAATTAGGTGTTATCACTATAAGTAATAGACATTCACATGAAAAAAAATCAATGATACATTAAAGAGAATGATGGTTAAAAAAAAAAAACTTTGTTGCTGTAGCACAGTTGGACTTTGTTGTGACTGTTTCCCCTGTACATTAATGAATTAAGAACTGCCCTTGAGTTTGGTGTGATATTTGTGCAATACTGCAGTACCTCTAGACTTGGTCAAAGTAGCACGCACTCACTTTGGATAGAATAAGGCCTGAGTCTAGAACTAAACTATTATGGTAATTTTGCATGATTTAAGACGTGATGTGAAGGTTAGAAAATCCTTGCAAATATATGATAGAGCTAAGTGTGTTGTATGATTGTGTGATTTAGATGTTAGTATATTGTAATTACTTGAGGATAAATAATGATTTAAGTTTGGGGGTGAGATAACTCTATGAAATGAGAGTTATCTATACCACTTTTGGACTTAAATCAAGATTATTTAGAGAGTAAATAGCATGTTTTAATAGCATTTTAGTTACATTTTGCATACTTATTTATTTTACTTTATTTTTAATAAATTAGGTTGTTTTAGAATAAATTGTGTGCTTTATTGTAGGCAATTGGAAATGCAATTTTCAAGAAAGAAATGCTGTGCAATGGGCTTGCAAGAATGAGAAAAGAATTTAGCTGTAGAAAAGTGGAAGTGAGTTTGAATTAGTACAGATGCTGTAGCAACTGTTACTGTAGCAATCCTGGAGCAATCAAAGAGAAAATTTTGCACGATCTGAGAAAAAAATATGCGATCTGCAGTTTTCAAATCTGAAAAATACGTGTCCTAGATGTCTAGTTGCCTTAGTTTTCCATTATAAAAGAAGCATGCACTCAAAGAAAAAGGGAGAGCCGTCATTCACAAGAAAAACTCATAAAAGAAAGGGAAAACAATAAAAAGAAGGAAAAATCCAGGCTGAACAAGAAGATTGCAGGCATAAAGAAGAAGAAATCAAGAGACTAGAATGGCCATTCTTTTGTATCTTCATTTTTTTTCTTTGATTCATGATGATGTACTTGATTGCTGAATCGATTTTTGTTTCTGTTTTGACATAAATCATGAACTAATTTTATTTGTGGTTGAGTGATAAACAAGTTTGATGGATATTAACTGAATTTATGTGTTGCTCCATGATTGCTATAGCTTTTTGTTTTGACAGTACTTAATTTAATTCACTATTTCTTTTGACCACCCATTTAATGATACTAGCTAAAGAGAGGACCACAAAAAGGTATGTTTTAGTGGAACATATCAGAACAATACTTGATTTTAAATTAGGTTTCCTAAGTTGGGTTAACTCAATTTGAATAGAGTTATATCTACTTTAAAACTAGTGTTGAACTAGATGTAGGGATTTACCTTGTAGGGTATTAGGAACCTTAATCTTATAATGCTATATCTTGTGTGGTAAAACAATTGGTCATTGTTAGGTTACATATAAATATAAGATGTTTAACACGCGACAGTTGAGGATGCATTAAAGTTCTACCAAATGCTGTAATGATTGTTGTAGTAACAGTACTGTAACAGAAAAACAGTCAATACCATTAAGTGGGTTGATTCACTCAAACTACATCATTCTTAGTGATTAGATTCTTGTGTGAGACGTGTTAATTTATTTTATTATATTTTATTTTCATGCCATTTTAATTATATAGCCAAATTTAGTTGATAAAAGAGTTAATTTGATTTAATTGAGTTTGCACCAAAAGAATTGTTGTAACAACTCTGATAGCATCAATCCTTATAGAGATGATACTCAAATACTTATCACTTTATTACTTTTTGTGTACACTTGCGCACTAACACCTATATTTTAAGAGATTAAATCAAATCTGCAATAATTGCTTTAAAATTGAAAAGTCTAATTTAAATCTAAAATTAATATTAATTCTAACCTAGTTGACCAAATTGAGTTTTAAGAGAAATTAAACTAATTAAACTAATTAAACTAATAAAACAATTAAAGCAAAGGAAAATTCAGGAAGACAAATGTTACCAAGGTTTTAGAATCCACTACTATTTAACTAATAATTATTTAATTATCTGTTAATCCCTAATTTTAGAGTGATAATTCAAAATCAATCTGTGTCATCTCATGAATATAACAATTAAGCCCAATTAAAATTAATATTTTGTGGGTATTTTTTTCTGCTTAATAGTACAATATTTAAACATCTCATGTAAACATATTGAATAACAAAGAGTTAAGATTTTCCTAAGCACTTTGTGTAAACAATTTAATGAAAAACGCAGAACAAAAAATAATCGTATCTAGACTTTATAGACCCAATCATAGATTTAGTCAAATATTAATCTTAACAATCAATAATGCATGACAGAATTGCTGCAAAACAATTAATAACATCCAACTAATCATGTGAAACAAAAATCGTAAACATTAAATAACATATGTAGAGAATTAATTAAATAAAAAGATAATTATTTCATTGAATAGGGTTTCATCCTTAATCCCAGTATAAGAAAATTAGGGAGACATACTTGAGTTGGGAGCAATAAAATAAATAAAATCAGCCATGGGAAAATTGGACCGTTGCTGCTGCTCCTCTCTCTATCGAATGCCTCTGTCCTGTGTCTTCCCTTCAGTTGTCTAATGCATTAGCCTTATATAGTAATGCCCCATCTGTCCTGTGTCCCCCCTCCAATTGTCTAATGTATTAGCCTTATATAGTAATGCTCCATGACCATGGAAATATTAGCCAAATCCCGTACACTTTATTGGCTGAATCCAATTTGCATTCTATATCCAATTCTAAAGTCAATTTCCTTAATTAATGCCACTATTATTTGTCAACACCATAAGCCCCCAATATCTTTCCACTTGTAATGCTAACTTATGGTTTCCTTTAAATTGCTTTTCATAATATGTAAAGCCATGCACCTGTAAATGCAATAACCAAATCTTTATTTTCTAAATGCATATCCACCTTTCATTATTTGAAGAGATTGACTTCCACTTATGGTTTTCTTGGCTTCCATTAATTCTTGGCTTTCAATTAATTTCTAATTTAATCTCCATTACTTCCCAATTTGAACTTCTTCATAGCCTTTTTATCCACAATCTCCAATTAATTCCATATTCGATAAAGTAATTCAATTAATTAAAAATAACAAATAATAATAACTATCAATTAAATAACTAATGGTAAAATATGTATGTATTATATGCTCATCAGTTCACCTCGATGAAGGGTGACTGTCTGAACAGATAAAGAAGGCGAAGATGAACCTGCAACAACATCAACAATGGACTTAGAGGGCCTAGAGGCAAAAGGATTAAAGATGGACACGAGGTTTACTGTAGAAGCATATGATGGCTTGGGAATGGTATAAGGGTAATGGGTAGAGCAATTTTTGGTGGTGAATCGAGCTTGGGTGGGGCCACGAACAGGTTACAAACGATCAGTGTTTGTTTTGTCACGGTTTAGGGTTTAAGTTAAATTATGTGCAAGGGTTTACAAAGAGGAAGATGGTTGTTGATGATAAGCGGTCATTGGAGACATCAGTGGCGGTTAGGCAGTGTCAAGAAGTGAAAGAGAGATTGTAATATTTTTAAATATTAAAGTTTGGCATAATATTCATTAACTCTGTATGTTAACAGCGAACCATTTTGGGATAACAGTTTGCCGATATTTTCTAGAAAGAATGTTGAATGTTCTTAAAATTAACGGCGAACTGTTTTTGGATAACAACTTGCTGATAATTTCCAGAGAGCATGTTGAATGTTCTTAAAACTATAGATACGATGTTGAAAGCACTAGAAACTAACAGTGATCCGATAACTACAATTGGCTAACTGTTTATTTCCAGAGGTAGTTAAATTTCAAACTAAATGGTGTCTTTTTGAATAGTGTGTGTCTTTTGAAGATGTGCCATGGTGAATGGTTGTAATTTTTCAATAAAAGACACTTTCTTCATTAAGGAAAACACATAATAACAAATATAGATTTACAGATTTAGATTTATATGTTCTTGGAATACAATTGTATTGCTAAAAGTTGTATTCAAGGTTTGTTGTATCTTGGGGGTAATTTGCCATTCAACTCTATAGCAAACCAAGTGTGGTGAGGGCAAATAAAACCTTAAAGGAAAGTGTATACACACGCCACAAATCTTTCTATTTCTTTTCTTATTGGCCTTCATATTTCTCAAATTACACTAACAATCTTTAAGGTTTTATTTTGTAATGGAGACCGAGAAGAATATGTCTTCATTCCTAAATTCTAGTGTCCATCTTGCTCGTTTTGACGGCACTAATTTTACTCGTTGGAAAGAGAAGTTATTCTTTCTTCTCACTGTTCTCAAGATAGCATATATTCTTGATCTAAAATTGGAACCATTTCCAGAACTAAGAGAAGATGATACCGAAGTTGTTAAGGCTGCAAGAAAACAACGTGAAGATAATGAAGTGATGTGTCATGTCACATACTCAACACTCTCTCTGGTAGGCTCTATAATTTCTACAACTTGATGACTTCTCCTGTTGAAATATGGAATGCACTAGAGTATAAATATAAAACAGAGAAAGAAGGTACGGACAAATTTCTTGTTTCTAAATATTTTGAATTTGTCATGGTAGACACAAAATCTATTCTTGATCAAATACATGAATTACAAATTATTGTTACTAAGTTGCGAGAATTGAAAGTTGAAATTTCTGAATCATTTCAAGTTAGGGCTATTATTGCTAAATTGCCTCAAAGTTGGAATGGTTATATAAAGAAACTTTTACATAGTAGAGAAAACATAACTTTAGAAGAATTACAAAAGCACTTGGTAATTGAAGAAGAGACAAGGTCTCGAGATTCCAAGGACAAGAATGATTCTACTAAGGTTTATGTCGTTGAAGCTAGTAAATTTTCCAAGAATTTCAAAGTCAAGAATGACAAGGAATTCAAAAAGTCCAATAGCACACAAAATTTTTCTAGAAATTATTTCTTTTGTGGAAAGAAAGGCCATCGCCAAAGTGAATGTAGATTCAAGAAGAAAATAGGGGAAGTAAATACTCAAAAAGCCAATGTTATTGAGGAGAAAGTTGAAGAGATTTGTGCTATAGTTTTTTAGATGCAAATTGGCATGATTACTGAAACCAATATGGCTGAAACTAAGTCCTACAAGTGGTGGCTCGATTCAGGTGCTACCATTCATGTTTGTAATGATAAGAAATTTTTCTTGTCATACAAAGAAGAAAATGAAGGACAAATGGTTCTCATAGGAAACAATAATGCAGCCAAGGTAGCAGGAAAGGGAGTAGTTGAGATTAACTTCACTTCTAGAAAGAAAGTGACTTTGTATAATGTCTTTCATGTACCTTCTCCATTAAGAAGAATTTTGTTTCTGCTAATTGTATGTGTAAGCATGGGTTTAAAATTGTACTTGAGGTTAGTACTTGTATTGTTTCAAAGAATGAAATGTTTGTTGGGAAAGAGTGTTCTTGTGATGTAATATACAAACTCAGCATTAATAATAATAATATCAATTTAGCGTACATTGTTTAGTCTTGTGATGTTTGGCATGCTAGATTAGCACACTTAATTTTTTTATCATTGAGATACATTGTTTAGTCTTGTGATGTTTGGCATGCTAGATTAGCACACTTAATTTTTTTATCATTGAGATACATGTCTAAGCATAGGGATAGCAAAATCCTCTATGGGCTTGGGGCCCCATGGGGATTCACCCCAAATGGGGTGAATTTTAAATAATTTTTTAGGAATGGGGTAGGGAATGAAGGAAAAATAATCCTCAAATTCTTAATGGGGTAGGGTTTGGTTTTGTACTCCCCACTCCACCTCCACCCCAATCACCACTATATATAGATATTTTTTTCTAATTTTTATTTAATATTTTTTGTTTTATCAATTACAATGTTAATTAATAAATTTTCTTTTAATTTTTACTTGATATAAATGGGTTATAACTAAAAGAAAACCCTACAATATAATTTTTATTCAACCGTAAGACATTGTTATGTTTTCTTTTCTCTCGTAAAATATTACTCTCTCCAAACATTTTTTAATTTTGATATCATTTCAAGATATTGTTTCAAATATTTTGAGATTTTTTTTAATAATTTAAATAATTTATAATATGGTAATGGTTTTATTTAAGTTTTTAATTTTTAATTTATTGAAATCATAAATTTATATCTACTATAAAATAAATAAATGGGGAATGGGGTAGGGATTGGGAAATCATTCCCCACGTGGGGATTCCCCATCCCCTCCCCACTAAATTTATTGGGGAATGGGGTAGGGAATGGAGGCAAAATTTTTAATGGGGTGGGGAATGGGGTAGGCCACCCCACCCCCATCCCACCCCATTGCCATCCTTATCTAAGCATGGCTTAATTAATTGTCATAATATTATTCATAATTATAAGTGTGAAATATGCATTCAAGCTAAATTAACTAAGAAACATTTTCCTAAAGCCGAACGAAATTCTCAAATATTAGATTTAATACATACCGATATTTGTGAGTATAATGGCAATTTAACAAGAGGAGGTAAGAGATATTTTATCACTTTTATTGATGATTGTTCAAGATACACATATGTGTATTTACTTAGAACTAAAGATGAAGCCTTTGATAAATTTAAAATTTTCAAGGCTGAAGTTGTGAACCAAAAAGATAAGAAAATCAAAATGGTTCGCAGTGATAGATGTGGTGAATATTTTTCAAATGAATTTGATAATTATTATGAACAACATGGAATTATTCATCAAAGAACAGCTCCATTTACTCCTCAACAAAATGGATTAGCTGAAAGGAAAAATAGGATCTTTACGGATATGGTAAATTCTATTATCCTTAATGCAAAACTCCAAATAATTTGTGGGGGGAAGCATTACTCATTGCATGTCATATTCATAATAGAATTACATCCTTAAAAACACATGTATCTCCTTATGAGATTTGGAAAGAAAGAAAACCAAATTTGATGTATTTAAGGGTCTGGGGTTGTTTAGCTTTTTATAAAATACATGATCCTAAATCATCAAAGTTAGGTGCTAGAGGTATAAAAAGTGTTTTCGTAGGATATGCTGAAAATTCCAAGGCATATAGGTTGTTAAATTTAGATTCTAATGTGATTGTAGAATCTAGAGATATTGAATTTATTGAAAATAAATTTGAACATGATTCTAATGTTGGATTAGAATCAATGATTGATCAATCTTGTGATAATACTCCTGGTACCTCTTCAAATAACAATAAATGGAAAGATTTTATAACATCTTTCGAACCAATGAGAAGTCAACGTGAAAGGAAAGAAAAGGGTTTAGCACCGGATTTTATTTCATCACAAGCATTACTCTTCTTAGTTGAAGGGATAGAAAGAATGTACTTAATAAAATGCCATTGTTGTTAAATGTTGAGAAAGATCCAAAGACATTTAGTGAAGCTATGTCTTCTAGAGATGCTTCCTTTTGGAGAGAAGCAAATGATGAATGGATTCGATCATGTCGAACCAAACATGGATCTTAGTTTATCTTCCTCCAGGATCTAAACCAATTTAATGGGTGTTTTGAAGAAAGTACAATAATGATGGTTCTTTGCAAACTTTTAAAGCTAGATTAGTAGCCAAAGGGTTTAAGCAAAGAAGTGGTATTGATTATTTTGATACATATGCTCCGGTGGCAAGATTAACATCTATTAGAATGTTATTTGCAATTGCTTTGTTGAACAATTTATATGTGTATCAAATGGATGTTAAGATCGCTTTCCTTAATGGTGATCTTGATGAATAAATCTATATGGAATAACCCGAAGGATTTGTTTTGCCTAGAAATGAGAAAAAGGTATGTAAGTTAATCAAGTCGCTTTATGGTTTAAAGCAAGCACCAAAACAATGGCATGAGAAGTTTGATTCAATAATCTTATCTCATGGTTTTAAGCATAATAATGCTAATAAATGTATATACTCTAAGTTTACAAATGATTTTGGTGTGATTATATGCTTGTATGTTTACGACATGCTTATCTTTGGAATAAACATGGAAGGAGTAAATGATACAAAAAAGTATTTAACTTCATAATTTAAGATGAAAGATCTTGGTGAAGTAGATACAATCTTATGAATAAAAGTAAAGAAAAATAGTGGGGGTTACTCGTTATGTCAATCTCATTATATTGAGAAAGTGCTTTTTAAATTCAATTACTTGAGATTTAAAGAAGCTAATACCCCATATGATTCTAGTATAAAATTACTAGAAAATTTATGACGAGTAGTAGCATAACTAGAATATACTGGTGCTATTGGTAGTTTGATGTATGCTATGCATTGTACGAGGCCAGATATAGCTTTTGCGGTTTGCAAATTATCTAGATTCACGAGTAACCCTGACATTGAACACTGGAAAGCAATTGGAAGGATACTTGGTTATCTTAAAAGAACCATTAATTCAGGTTTGTTCTATAATAATTATTCTGAAGTACTTAAAGGATATTCGGATGCTAGTTGGATAACCAATAAAAATGACAATAAATCCACATCTGGTTGGATTTTTACACTTGCTGGAGGAGCCGTTTGTTAGGCTTCAAAGAAACAAACATGCATAACTCACTCAACAATGGAAAGTGAGTTTATAGCTCTTGCAGCTGCAAGCAAGGAAGTAGAATGGCTAAGAAATTTGTTATTTGAAATTGAGCTGTGGCCACAACCGATGCCATCTATTTCTTCGTCCTGTGATAGTGAAGCTACATTGTCTCGAGCTTATAACAAAGTATATAATGGAAAGTCTAGACATATTAGCTTGAGACATGAATATGTAAAATAATTAATAGCATAAGGTGTTATTAATATTGTGTTTGTTAGGATTAATAAAAACCTAGCAGATCCGTTAACAAAAGCTCTTTCAAAAGACTTAGTTAAGGATACATCTATTGGAATAGGATTGAAACTTTTTCTTGATAAAGTCACCAATGATGGTAACCCAACTATATAATAGTTATACCACTATTCTATAGTTAAATGGGTAATAAAAAGTTGTTGTTATGTGACTGGTTGGCACCGAAAATAAATAATCCCATTTGAGATGTTCGGTGCAAATAGCTACAAGGTTGAGGATGCGTATTTGCTCTTAATGAAGTTCAAGTTTTATAGTAGCTAAAGACATGATTGAACTTTCACCTAAGTGAACATGAGAAATGGTGCCGTTTCTAACAAGATCATGGTTTAATCTTGTAAACGTTCATGAATCCAAGATAGAGCACAAGGCCGGAATAGTGCTAAATGATTATAACATAATTGAAAATCTGAGATAGCTTATATGTGATGTATTTCCGGTATTTACTTAAGAGACAAAGTTTAATGCTTAGCACACTGTTGTCTTGTAAATATTTTGAACTATATTCACTGATTGAAGGTTAAAATTAAAAGATACCTTCTTGTATTTATAAGTTGATCATTGATAAATCTGAAAATATTACAATCTAGTGGGGGATTGTAAGAGAGATTGTAATATTTTTAAATATTAAAGTTTGGAATAATATTCATTAACTCTGTATGTTAACGGCGAACCGTTTTTGGATAACGGCTTGCCGATAATTTTCAGAGAGCATGTTGAATGTTCTTAAAACTACAAATACAATGTTGAAAGCACTGGAAACTAACGGTGATCCGATAACTACAATCGGCTAACCGTTTATTTCCAGAGGCAGTTAAATTTTAAACTAAATGGTGTCTTTTTGAATAGTGTGTGTCTTTTGAAGATGTGCCACGGTGAATGGTTGTAATTTTTCAATAAAAGACACTTTCTTCATTAAGGAAAACACATAATAACAAATATAGATTTACAAATTTAGATTTATATGTTCTTGGAATACAATTTTATTGCTAAAAGTTGTATTCAAAGTTTGTTGTGTCTTGGGGGTAATTTGCCATTCAACTCTATAGCAAACCAAGTGTGATGAGGGCAAATAAAACCTTAAAGGAAAGTGTAGACACACGCCACAAACCTTTCTATTTCTTTTCTTATATGCCTTCATATTTCTCAAATTACACCAACAAGAAGGGCCAAAGAGATAGTTGAGCAGGGTTGTTGGTGTTGAGTGGTAATGATGGAAGGCAGCAAAGTTGATGGATCCTGCTGTTAAAGATGAGACGCGTGCAACTGGCTAAGGCTCTAGTTTGACATACGCGTGTGTAAATGAGACGTGATCAGTGGGATCTGATCAGGGTAGTGGCTGTAAGGTGGCTGTAAATCAGCACTAAGGGTGGTGGGGTGGGGGCGGCAGCATGAGAGGGAGAGCGAGCAATGGTTGGCGACATTGCAAGGCCAAAAACAGATATGGCTAAAGGGCTAGAGGCTAGTTGGATGGTGGCCGGAAGAGATCGGTGGTGCTGCAGTGGTTGGTCACCACCACGGGCAGCCGGTGAGGCCATACCAACGGCTAGAAAGTGAAAGGAGTGTGGCAGCTATATGAGTTGGGGTTTCAACGCGCGCAATTCAGACCATTTTAGCAAATGACCTATTTACCACTTTTTTTTTTTAAATTTGAAGTGTCAAGAGTGTAATGAATATTTCCTGCACTACAAGTTAACTAAACTTATGTACGGACAAATGACTTTGGTAACTTACATTAAATGTGACATACATTAAATAAAGTGACAAATTAACCATTAGTTGTTCAACATATTTCACAGCTTCTCTTTTATTGTTTATTATATTTCCAGCAATTCGATTAAATCTAATAACCCTCCTCCGACATATGTTTGTTACCTTAACGTAACCGTAGCCATAGACAAATTACAGCTAATTAATAGTACTTCCCGCACATCCTGTTATGCTTGTTGCATGCTACAATCAGCTGCTGCTAGTCCTTCTTACCTACTACGTTCACTAACTTGTTCAAACTTGACTATTTCCCTCCAAAGTGGAAGTAGATTCATGTATCATTTTTCAAGTACTATATCTGCAAGGTCAGGGTCTATTATTACATTGAGGGACTATTGGCTATTGTAGTTAGACAGTTATAATTTAAAAGTTTTATTTTATTATTTTTTTTTTGCCTATTTATTTGTGGTACACATCCTATTTAATCACATAAAGAGGGAAAGAGATTGTTTCTGCTTAATTTGCAACTGCTTGTGTGAGTTCCTTTCCCAACATAGTTAAATTAGTTTGATAAGTTGATTTCAGAGGCATAATAATTAAATTATTGATTTTATTAAAAAAATTTAATGGCAGGGAACTCCATGAAAGCAATTGAAAAAGCTATATATTTACTTGTTACTTAATTTTAATTAATATTACCCCACCGAGTAGCAATTTTGTCCTTATTGCGAAGGAATATTTGGTCATTTACACAAAATAATGTTAAAATAATTTGTTATGTAGCATAAGAATAGCAGATTTTGGAGAATCACTGTTGAGAATAAACAGTTGATATATATATATATATATAAATTGAAGGTATGCAGACACACCTCGAATTTGGACAAAGAAGTAAGTGGAAGCATGGAAACCAATAGTGGATGTTGTTCATGAGAAGGGTGTCATCTTGTTTTGTCAAATTTGGCACGTAGGCCGAGTATCTACCTTTGGTATGACATGAATCTTAATTTAGATTTTATTTATTTATCTTTTCATAAATATATATCTATATGATTATAATAAATATTAAGCATGAATTCACTTACCTCAATCCATAAAACGCTATCAGTATCTCAATCATAACAAGAGCTCACTCGCACCCTGTAATCATCACAATAACATTCATATCAATATCATTATCAATTCCTCATTTAACACTGTTCCTCAAAACCTTAACCTTTTTAGATAAGAAAAACCAAACAAACTAAATGATTAAAATTCCCATCACCCTATACATTTTGAAATTAATCCAATGATATGCCACTCCAAGAATTCTAAGACCTTGCAAAGATTCTATTCGAATATGTGGGATTTCATATAAAAGTACCTCATAATTGAAAGAGTTATAAATTGATTCAAAAATTCACTTTCATTTCAAGGTGAACAAAAATGTCTTTTAAGTATTTAACACTACATGGCAACAATTTGAAATTTCAAAACTATTTAAATATAACCCAAATAAATCATGCCATTTTAAATTATGTGAGGAAACATAATAAACATTCAGAGACAAAAATATGAGATTTATTTTACAACAAAAATACTTAAAATAATTTTTCATTTCAAGTATCGAAAAATTGTCCGAAAATTTCAAATCATAGTCATCTGACTAAAAAAATACATAACTTTAATTATAAAAGTTGAAAAAAAATAAAACAAACTTTATATAACATTAGAGACATAGAGTAACTTTATAGATGGATGTTTTTGGTTGGAGACTTCGATATGTTGTTGTGTTAGGCTCTTTGAATAAGTGAGTTTCCTTGTAGATGATATAGCGAAAATTTTTCTGAAATTTGGTTATAGATCAAATGCCAAGCTCAGATTATGGTTTTCATTATTTGTTATTATTGAGGTTTAAGGATGATCGAATGGAATGTTTCGTAAAACCAAATGTAAAAGTTTTCAACCCTACACAAGAAACTAAAGTAGAGCTTCACATCGCTTCACATCAGACTTCTAGGGTTCATCTTTTACTAACGTTGTAAGTCTAAAAAATTAGTTTTTTTTTCTTTGGTGGAAACAACCAAGCAAATCGTGTGCAACCATCCACAAAAATAACATAATAGTTAAATTTTTGGACAGAGAAAACACATGCAAGACCCCATAGATCACAATGAAATTTGTCTAAAAGGAAATTAGAAATTTTATTAGAGTAATTGAAAAAGAGTCTGCGGCGCTTTCCTAACTAGCAACTGTCACATATAGAGTGTTTATTAACCCAACTTAAATTTTCAATATGTTACTTATTACGTAAAGGCTGAATAAACTTAAAGTGAGGATGTCGCATTAGCTAATGCCACATGTTATATGGTTGGCATGTTTTATTAGCGTCAAAGGCTTGATGGCAGTCTTCTTGTAGAGCATAAAGTCCCCATTTTTTATGTCATTTTGCTTGAACGTTTCCTTGAGAATCCTTAACAACAAATTCGTTAGAAGAAAATTCAATAGTGCAACAATTGTCCATAGTTAATTGACCAATGAAGATTAAATTCTTCTTAAGATTAGGAACTACTAAAGCATTCAAAATGAAGAAGAGCCTATTCTTTCCACTAATCAACACACTGGTAAGAGCAGCAGAGTTGCAGTACCTGCAGCAATAGATAATTCACCACATGTTAGAAAGGATGATGCAACATCATCTGCAACAAAACAAAGCAAAGAAAGTGAAAAATAGCTTGTACAGCATACTACAGCACAACAATTTAGACATCCACCACCATTCCTATAGAGATTTCAAACAAAAATAAGACAAACAATTGAAGAAATTTCTAGAGGTGTTGAAAAATTCCATATCTATATACTATTTGTAGAAGCTCTGGAACAAATGCCTAATTATATGAAATTCTTGAAAGATATTTCGGCAAGAAAAAAAAAGGCTAGGAGAATTCGAAACTATTTCTCTAACACAAGAGTGCAGCCACATGCTTCAGAACAAAATACCTTAAAAACTGAAAGATCTAGGAATCTTCACAATTCCCTACGCTATAGGAATTAAATACAATGGAAAGACACTTTGTGACCTGGGGCCTAGCATCAACCTTATGCCGTTATTAGTGTTCAAGCAATTGAGAGTTAGTAAATGTAAACCAACAACAATGACTCTACAACTTACGAACAGATCTCATGTTTATCAAAAAGGGAAGATTGAAGATGTATATGTAAAGGTGGATAAATTCATTTTTTCAATGGATTTCATTGCGTTGGACTTTAAGGCCTCGAGGGTAAGAATTAAGGTAAAAAATGAAAAGGTTAAAAATGAAGGTGTTATTACCAATAGAACAATGGAGAGGATTGCTAGAGAAACAAGTGTTGCACCACCATCAAAACACCCCTGCTGTTAAGGTGGAGCAATCCACCACTTCGGAAAAAATGATATAGAGTCTCATAGCCATTATTCAAGAATGCGTCTAGGAGCAAGTAATTGAAAACCAGGAGTTCTGAGTATACCTTCAGTATCTAGAGACCTAGAAGCATCAGTTTGCCCAATTTATGAATAAGAAGTACACAAACTTTCCTAACTCATTGCTAGAGCAATTCAACTTTGGATCATCAAAGGAGCCTGCTCCAACAAAGAACAACAAAGAAAAAGCGTGTCAAGTCGTAGGAAGAATTTGAAGAAAAGCGATGAGCTAGAAGCGGGAGAATAAAAGGAAGAAGAGGCGAAGAAGAGAATGAAGTTGAGAAAGAATTAGAAAAAGAAGATGAGCTATCTGAACCACCCCAAATAAAAAAGGCAAAGAAAAGGTTATGGTGGAGGAAGAGTCTGAAATTGAGTGGGAAGAAGATATTTATGTAACCATCGAGGAAACAATCAGCAGAGTGACCACAATAGAAGAAGCGCACAATATTTTACGAGAAATTATAACCAGTGTCACGGTTGAAGAACCTGCCACTGAACCAACAGCTCACCAGTCTACACCAATCCCAACTCTAACTAAAAAGGGGTCCAGCAAGCGTAAAAGGGCACAAACCTTTGGAGGTGTTGTAGCATCAGAAGAGTTAGAGCACAAGTGGACACGATCAACTCAGCTCAAAACTAGAGAGCTTGTTGGCACACCACCAATTAGTCTAACCACAACTAGGAAGAAAAAGAAGCAGATAATTACCATCCCACAAAGATCACCAAAAGAACGTCTTAAAAGTGCATCCAAACCCAAGTAAACCCTATTCGACCATGTTGCAGTAACAAAACCAACAACAGGGGAGTTCCCCTGTCATATTTTAATTTTTAGACTTTTTAATTTTTCAAACCTTATTTTGTTGCTTTTCTTGTTTATGCCTTTTTATTTCTTTGTTTACATATCTATTTCCTTTGCATTTAAATATTTTTATGCATGTGAGGACAAAACACCTCTCAAGTTGAGGGAGTTGTGTTAGACTATGATGTGTTCTTGTTTATATTTGTTTTGTTTAAGAGTGTGAATGTGTGCGTGAAGCTCTGTTATCTAAAATTTATATATGAATTGAAGTGCCTAATGAGGATAAATCAAGTGTTAAGTTTTTTGATTGCCAAGTAGGGATAGTCCAAAGATGAGGGCTAAATTTTGGTCTCAACACTTAGGCTTTGATTAAGTTATATGAGATTGTTGTAGCAAAGACTGTGCTTATTAAAAGGGAAGAAAACATCTTAAGTTTAGGGAAAAATTTTTGTTTCACTACGCTTTTTATAAAATAAATTCTACTCCACTAGCTTAAGTTGTTGAGTAATCAAGGCTGAGTATGCACTCTATATGCAGTTTTAAGTCCAAAGGTAACAAAGGTTATGAGTATTACTGTAGCATAAAAAAAAAAATTAGAGAGAAGAGGTCTTCTATCTAAGATATTGAGTAAGCAAGTCTGTTCATGAGCTCTATGTTCAGCCTTGAGTTAAAGGTATACCTAAATAGGACTATGTTGTGAGCATTGCTGCAACAACTTTGATTTGTGCATTACTTGAGTAATTGGGTGTTATCACCACAAATGATAGACATTTACATGAAAAATCAATGATACATTGAAGAGAATTTTGATTGATGACTGAAAAAAAAAAATTCAGTTACTGTAACACAGTTGAAAATTTTTGTGACTTCTGTCCTTGTACATTAATGTATATACTCTATCCTTGAGTATGGTGTAATATATGTGCAATGCTACAACATTCCTGGCTTTGTTCAAAGTGGTGCACACACACTTTGGATAGAATGAGGCATAAGCCTAGACTTGAACTGCAGTGGCAATCTTGCATGTTTAAGAGTATGATATGAGGGTTGGAAAATACTTACAAATTTGATGACAGAGCTAAGTTATTTGTAGCAGGATTGTGTGATTAAGTTTTAGTGTTGTTGTCATTACTTGAGGACAAGTAATGGTTTAAGTTTAGGGGTGTGATAACTCTATGAAATGAGAGTTATCAATAGCACTTTTGGACTTAAATCAAGTTTACTTAGAGAGTAATTGACATGTTTTTATGGCATTTTAGTTAAATTTTGCATAATCATCTATTTTAGTTTATTTTCAATAAATTATATTGTTTTAGAATATATTATGTGCTTAGATCATGTGCTTAATTGTAGATAACTGAAAGTGCAATTTTTAAGGAATGAATGCTTGGTAATAGGCTTGTAAAAGAAACTAAAAACTTGGCTACAGAAAAGTGGAAACAAATTTAGAATTGTGCAGATGATGTAGTCTTTGCTGTCACAATCTTGGAGCAACAAAAGAGAAAATTTCTCTTGAATCTTAAAAAAAAAAATACGTGATTTGCAGTTTCCAAATATAGAAGATACGCGTCCTAGACGTCCAGTTGTCTTAGTTTTTAATTATAAAAGAAGCACGCACGCAAGGGAGAAGGGAGAGCTATCAATCGCAAGAAATAACCAAGAAAAAAAAAAGAAAATAGCCAAGAACAGAAAAATTCCAGGGCTGAACAAAAAGATTGCAGGTGAGGGAAAGAAGAAAGCAAGAATCTAGAAGGGCCACTCGCTTATCTTTATTTTATGTGTTTTCTTTGATTTGTGATGATGTATATGATGACTTAAACTATTTTTGTTTCTATTTTGTCACAAATCATGAACTAATTTTATTTTTGGTTAAGTGATAAACAAGCTTAATGTGTAATTGACTCGAACTTTATGTGTTCTTTGCATGGTTGCTTCTAGCATTTTGTTTTGATAATACTTATTTCAATTCACTATTTTAGCTGACCACCCATTTAATGATATTAGCTAAGAAAGAGCCTAAAAAAAAGGCCTGCTTTAATAGAACATATCAAAACAATACTTGATTTTAGATTAGGTTTTCCAAGTTGAGTTAACTCAATTTAAATAAGCATGTACTTAATATAAAACTATTGAAGAACTAGATATAGGGATTCACCTTATAGAGTATTAGAAACCTTAATCATATAATGTTATATCTTGTAATGTCATAACAATTGGTTATTGCTATGTTGGATATAGATATAAGAATTCTAACAAGCGACAACTGAAGATGCATTAGAGTTTTGCCCAATGTTTTAGTAATTGTTGAGAACAATACTATAAAAAAAAAAAAAAAGTCAATGCCATTAAGCAAGTTGATTTACTCAACTAAATTTTTTCTGGTGGTTATATTCTTGTGTGAGACATGACAATTTATTTTTATTGCATTTCATTTCCTGTTAATTAGATTACTTAGTTTAATTAGTTAACAAAAGAATTAAATTTAATTGAATTTGTACCATATTAATTCTTATAGCAAAAGAATCGATAATCAATCTTTATGTAGACGATATTCAAATACTCATCATTATATTACTTATTGTGCATACTTGCGCACTAACACCCACTTCATAAAAGATTAAACGCAAACCACAACACCCGAGGATGATTTAAATGATCCTATTCCTATCACAACATTAACCCATTTAGATACTACTACCATATTATCAAAAGGATTAACTGCTAAAGGTATTTATCTAGCAGTTGATCCTTTAGACTTAACATCAACTATGCTCCAGCCTCATTCAATTTTGAATTAAATTAGAAGGATATGAAGACCACTTCTCAATGGTAATAATAATGAGACAATCTATTATAGTGTAGTCAAAACACTTCGTGTTAGAAGATAGAAAAAATATGATTTGCAAACTCAAGAAATCCATATATCAGTTCATTCAAGCATTTAGACAATGATATTTCAAGTTTTATCAAGTGATCATCTCATTCAGTTTTAAGATGAACTTGGCTAATAATTGCATAAACTATAAGATCTGTGGGAGCAAGTATATTTTTCTAATTTTATATGTCGATAACATTTTTCTTGCCAACAACAATATAAACTTATTGCATGACATTAAGAGCTTTTAAGTTAAGAACTTTAAAATGAAAGACCTTAGTGACACCTCTTTGGCAAAGTTAATGAAATGAGAGTCCTATGCTGCGTTTAAGAAGGATGAATTGCTCTCGAAAAGGAATTCGCTAATCCTCTCCCAATTAGTTGGATCTTAGGGGCGATGATTTACTTCACAAGCGAGGTCTCGAGTTTAAATCCAGGATGGCCCAGCTGCACCAAAGAAAAGAAAAAGAATTAAAGAAGATCGGACTCCTTCATGCATGCTCCACTTGGCTTTGGGATATAGCTCGATTGGTATAGCTCCGCTCTTTGCATTGGTCATTATGATTTTAGACATATAGATACATCACGATTGCTCTTGAGATATTCTCAAATTATTACAAAAGAGTTATATAAAAAAGATTCTCAAGAGATATTGAATGTAGGATTGCAAACCATGTGATACCCTATGGCTAAACGAGACAAGTTTAGTCTCTCGATCAAAGACACTAAAAATGATTTTGAGGAAAAGGAAATGTAGAAGATTCTTTATGCGTCAGTAGTAGAAAGTCTAATGTATGTTTAGGTTTGTACATGATTAAGTATTTTATACGTTACTAGGATATGGTATAGATATTTAAGTAATTTAGAAGTAAACCATTGGAAAAAAGTCAAACGAGTATTATGGTACTTATAAATATTAAAATATTATGGTATTTAGTATATTATTTTATTTGACATTTAAATTTAATAAGGGTACAAATGTAAAAATATATATTTTCAGATTTTTAAGTTTAAAAAATAAACAACTTAATACTTATTTTCAGAGATTCAGATAAAAAAAACAAACACATTATTCGATTCGATATTCGTATCTATTCGTAATTGCACTAATTCGAATCTATTCGATTTCGGAAAAACAAACGCCACCTACATCTAACCTAGCCGTAGAATTGAATCTAACTAAACTAAATTAATTTAGTTATATAATTGCTTTTAAGTTCGTAGAACTGAATTGGATAAAGGCTCAAAGAAATGAGCAAGTAATGATGGTCCAACTCAATTTATAATCAAGTGGGATTAAATCAAGCAAGTCTTGTGTCACAGCCCTCAAATTTAATAAAGCAAAGGAGGTTAAATTGGCAGTTCAAGGTGCGCTAAGAATTAAGCCAAGATACACTAAGCAACGGCCTGCCCAAGTCTCTAATTTCAAGAGACCAAATCCGACCCAATGAGTGCTAGCTTGGCCTGATTTTGGAATTTTCCATCACACTCTAGCAATTGTACATATCTAAAGTTTTCTCACTTGTCTACACTTGTAAAATATCTAGATATTTTAGCAAGTTGCACAAGTGGCATGAAGCCACTAGAATAGAAAGCCTCGCTTATAAATAGGGCACAATACTTACCATTTTGCGCACACCATACACTAAACACAAACAAGTTAAGCATACTTGTAAAGTTCTCTTGTATTATCTCATTTGAGTAATAAAAGTCTTTTTGGATACATTACTCTCTCTTCCCTCTAACTTTTCTACAATCATATTTACTTAGTTAGTTTGAAAGTTCGCTAAGCTTACTTAGCAACTTTTTTCTCTAGAAGTTGTCTAGGTGCTGTACTGATTGCTACACAAGATAATCATCCTGTAATAATTGGTATCAGAGCTAAGATTTACATCCACGCAATATTGCTCACGAGCAATGACCAACCTTATGATTCCTAGCACATTACAAGAGGACATTGTTGGTGTAAAGCCCCCAGAGCCAACTCGTAACCATAAGGAAGGTCACTATGACAAAGACCCGTGGAACGTCCAAGCCACTTCCATTGATGCCTTGGAGTCTCTTATTGCCACACTAGAAACATTAATGTCCTTTACCTAAGACACCCTTGAAAGTTTGGAGGAAAAGGTTGATGGTCTCAAAAGTGAGTATGCTTCCTTTACAATGGCCACTAAAGCCCTCATCTAAAACCAAACCAACACCTTCTGAGGGGAGTTTCAAGCATTTCACGATAAGTTGCTTAAACCTAATAATCTATGTAGAGGTGGAGGAAGTCTGCTCATATTAGGTAAGGCACAAGCATAAACTTTCCATTAGCTCAACTTTCACAAGCTCGAAAGATGCGCACCGAATCGATGTGCCAAAGCATGATACTTACGATGGTGCAGGCAATGCCACAATTGTTGATAACTTTCCTTTCGGGCTGAACAATGCTTCGATGTCGTTGGTGTTCGAGATGATCATCGAAGGTGGGCATAGGCCTACATTCCTACAAGGCACAACATAACTATGCTTGGTGAAAGCATCGAGAAATGGGCAAAGGCATCCGCTTCATCAACACATCGGTAGATTCCTTGCATGAACTTCAAAAGGACTGTGCTCTGAGTAATGTGGAGAATGAAGCAAGAGCACAATGACGTCGACTCAAGAAAACAGATAGCATCTACAACTACATCAACAAGTTGACTACCCTTATGCTTGAGATTACTAACATGTTTGACAAGGATTCTCTCTTCTACTTCCAAGATCACCAAAGGAATTGGCCGAGGTGGAATATAATAGATGAGACATCCAATCTCTCGATAATGTCGTTGCCATTGTAGAAGTGTCACTTACTAATTATTTTGCTTAGCCCAGGATAAGAGGTCAATCAATGCAAAGATAGGAGAAAAAGTTGTAAGGACAAAGCGGCACAATTGTAAATATTAGAGGCAAAACAAGTCTTCTAGTGTCAAAAGTAGGCAAGGTAAATTAAATTGAAAAAAGAGTCCCCTAAGCCTTGTAACCATGCTTTGTATGCAACGACCCATATTGGGTATAAAATTGTTTGAAGAAAAAGTTGTTCAACGCCCTTGCTTTACCGCTTCATTCAAGAGGCACTCATGACATCATCAATGTATACCCCAACCTAGTATGGCTTCACTTTGACACCTTAATGTCTTGTTAAGCCACCTAACTATACCCACAAAGAAAAGGCTTATGTCACTGAGTGCGACTATCAACGGCCAAGTTGTTCGTGTGTTCTGCTAACGTGACATAGAAATTCACATCGGAAGATGAGACCAAACACTTAGGTCTCAAAGTTACCAAGGAATGAGCCACTTTGCTGAAGGTGGTAAATTCACCCGCCTTGCCCATCGGGGGCACCACACAGGCATGCATGTGACACTCATAATGTGGAGCGTAAAGCGACTTTTCTATCATGCCCATGGATGACTTCAAGATGGTCCTTGGCATAAAATCTTTTGACTAAGTCTATGCCTTTCTATTATCACCATGAACTCTTTAAGTATCATTGGCGGTAGTATTAAATGCATGGTTTTAATTAAAGCGCCAACACTATAGAAAGACGCTTCGACCATGCAATTTAAGAAGGTTTCAAAAAGCAACCAAGCTGACTATATTCGAGAGTTGAACGAGGGAAAAGATTGTAGTAACTTGTCAAGCCAAGTCTCTCCATCGATACAAGAAGTAGTTAACAAGTACAAGTACGTCATGCTTCGAAGCTTTTGAAAAAGCTCCCACCTCGACTAAAGTTTAATCATGAGATCGAGTTATAACAAGGTCTAAAACCTCTAGCCTTGGTGCCCTATTGCATGGTGCCACTCAAGCTTGAGGATTTACGAAAATAACTCCAAGTTTACTAAACACGGGCTATATGTACCGCCAAGAGCACATTTGGTGCAGCAATCCTTTTCTAAAAGAAAAAAAAGATGACTCTTTATGGGTGTAAAAGGTCGATTATCAATCACTCAACAATATATCTATCAAGACTAAGTACTAATACCTTTAATAGTTTATCTTTTTCATCAACTTAGCAATGCACAATATTTCACCAAACTTGACTTGCACTTTGTATTACTAAGTTCTGGATTGTTAGGAGAAATTAAATTCCTTTTACAATTGTTTAGCCTTATTATTCAATAGTTACATTCATACACTTATGAATAAGGTTCTCTAACTATTTTTTTTGCTTCATCGTAGTGTACTTAAATGACAACGTGGTGTATAATACGCATTTGATGACCATGTCCAACATTTACTATAAGTCCTCCAAGTACTATGAGAGAACAAACTTTACATCAAAATGAAAAAGGGCTCATTTGCTTAATGAAAGGTAAAGTTCCTTAGGCGTAAAATAATGGACAGAAGTCAATGATGGAGAACTCAAAGGTGAAGGTCATTCTTGATTGGGATCCTCCACCAAAGTGCCTAAGCTTTGATTGTTTCTCAAATTAGTGAACTATTATCATCGCCCATTAAAGGATATTTAGCTAAGGTGGCACCCTTGACCACTCATTAAAAAGAAACCAAATATGGCATTGGTCAATGATAACTCTATGAAATGAGTTATTTGTAGCACTTCAGGACTTAAATCAAGATTATTTAAAGAGTAAATGACATGTTTTAATTGCATTTTAGCTACATTTTGCATACTTATATATTTTTAGTTTATTTTAATAAATTAAGTTGTTTTAGAATAAATTGTGTGCTTAGATTATGTGTTTGATTGTAGGCAATTAGAAGGGCAATTTTCAAGGAATGAATGTTGTCGCAATGGGTTTGCAAGAACAAAGAAAGGACTTGGTTGTAGAAAAGTGGAAGTGAGTTTGAATCGGTCTGGAGATGTTATAGGCTAATCTTATAAAGAACCATTCTTGTAGCACGAAGCAACAAAAGAGAAAATTTTACGTGAATCTAAAAAAAAATATGCGATCTACAATTTCTAATTGCCCTAGTTTTCTATTATAAAAGAAGCACGCACTCTAAAAGAGGAGAAAGTCGTCATTCATAAGAAATAACAAGAAAAAAAAGAAAAACAGCAAAAACAATAAAATTTCAAGTTGAATAAGGAGATTGCAAGCGTGGGAAGGAAAAAATCAAGAACTTAGAAGGATCGCTTACCTCAATCTCTGTTTTTTTTTTTTCTTTAATTCATGACGATGTATTTAATGGCTGAAACGATTTTTGCTTCTGTTTTGTTACAAATCATAAACTAATTTTATTAGTGGTTGAGTAATAAAAAGCTTTTGATGGGTTATTGACTCAATTTATATGTTGTTGCATGATTCTTTAAGTATTTTGTTTTGATAATGCTTAATTTAATTCACTATTTTTGTTGACCACCCATTTAGTGATGCTAGCTAAGAGAGCTACAAAAAGGGTCGATTTAGTGGACTATATTAGGATAATACTTGGCTTTAGATTAGGTTTCCCAAGTTGGGTAAACTAAATTTGAATAGGTCATGCCTAATCTAAAACTGATTAACTGATATAAGGATTCACCTTGTAGGGTATTAGAAACCTTGATCACATAATGCTATATCTTGTGTGGCAAAACAACCGGTTCGTTGCATATAGATATAAGAATTACAACAGCAAACAATTGAGATATATTTCGTTATGCTCCGCCAAAGGTTGTAGAATTCTTTGTAGCAAATACTGCGTAATAAAAAAAGATGCCATTAAGTGAGTTGATTCACTTAACTATATCATTCTTAGTAATTACATTCTTGTGTAAGACATGTTAATTTAGTTTATTGCATTTTATTTTTCTCATATTTAAATCATTTATTTTAATTTGGGCGATAAAAGCATTTAATTTGATTTAATTGAAGTTGATCGAAAGAATTGTTGTTACAACTCGATAATATCAATCCTCGCGAGACAATGCCGAATACTTATCATTATATTACTTCACGATACACCTCTGGTCACACCCATATTTTTAGGAGATTGAATCCACTCCGCAACAATCAAAGAATGCTAGCATGTATTAAAAGATTCAAGAAAACTATCTCCAAAGAACACCATCTTCATTCTTTTTAAACCATACAAAGCTTCAAAGTCCAAATGAATGCCTTTAACTTCACTATTTACCGGGATTCTTATGCAAGAAGGCAACTAATATCTTTGCAGTGAAGTTCAAAGTCACGAATCATCACTACATAGTTCAATAGAAAAAGAAGCGATCACATTCACCCATTACCTAATGAAGAAACAAGCAATACTACTCTTTGGTTTGTACTTTATGATCTTAGCGACAACGTAGCCACAAGCTACTTCCAAACTCCAGCAAAGAATTGAGCCCCAAACAAGCAATGTGATAATATTTTCTTGGAAAAGTCAAAACTCAAAATAGGTTGGTACCTGTAGTTAAGCACATGACCTCACCGCCCAAGCCCCATACTTTGGGGCCACAACGCAGAACGATATTAAAGATTATGCAAAACTTTTTGTACGCAAGACAAGATAGACCACCAACTTAAAAGAATTGTTGGATCCCCAGGTCTGATCAAGGCCAATGGAAGAATCGCCTCATGTACTTCATCACAGCCCTATCCAAGTCTAATAGATGTAAAGGATTTATGGTTGTTGATTGTTACGGCAAGTATATGACCTTCATTGCCGGGGCGATTATAAAGTTGACGATTGGCCCTATCTTCATCAAGCATATCAG